>APFE030257590.1:0-19080 GCA_000404065.3 Pinus taeda
CATGAAAGGGTCTATAAATACTAAATTAAACTAACAAACTACAAAATTAAAATGCTACTAAATTGGTACAACTCGATCTTGAATATCTCCCCCACAACAATCTGGTAGTCGGCAGCATGATTCATCACTCTGGCTATTTGCCTTTTGACCTGAGTTGGCATATCGCCAGCATTGGTTCCACTTCTTGAGGGCAGCTCAGACGAGAATTGATTTGAGTAGCATAGGCGGCATCATGTATATCGGGAAGGATACACCCGATTGCATCCGTTAGGCACTTGAGGGCGGCTCCCTGGCTATATGGTTTTACTAGTAACAACCAATAGGTGTCCAAAGTTAAACTTTTAATCCATGTGATCAATCTCCCATTCTTTTCTAGCTCTTGGTAACATGACTGCTCCAATGTTTTGGCCGATAGTAGTTTACCTGGTGTACATTGAGAGATCATGTTAGATAAATAGGGAGTATCGTTAATTAAGTCAATCAAATTGTTTGTAGATAATTTGCATCTAGAAACCGCTCTCTCTGCCTTCATCAATTGGGACTGCCACTCCAAGAATACAATTTCTTTGTGGGATTCTAAGATCTTAGGCAAGTTCGTTGCCTGTCCCTCATTAGTGTCCTGCCAAGTAAGAAAATCCGTTAAGGTCTCATCGGCTTGCTCCAAGTCCTGTCTAGCATCAACTGATTTATCTATTATAGATGTTGTTATGTCACATAGAGGTTCAACTCGAGCAATTTTATGACACAACAATCTTATTTGTATTATCATTGCTTTATTAATCTGTATTGCCTCTGCTTTGAAATCGGCAGGCTAGGGAAGACTCTTGAACTTCTCTATTTGAGCTGATAACTGAGCAATTTGCTCATCTTTTGCCTTTACCATCTGTTCATTCATTGTCTTCAATTTTGCTAATGCCTCTGATAGTTCTTTCTGTCTCTGGATTGCACCCGAATCTGCCCCCTGTTTCTCTTCATGCAACTATTTGTTCAGTTGGTTATTTAACTGTTGCTGTGTTGACAATTGCTGTTGTAGTTGTTCTGCTTTCTGCTGTGCCTCCGATAACTGTGTTTGTAATGAAGCGATCACCGAATCCTTTTCTTTCAACATATTTCTCACCTCCGATGCCTTGTCCATGGTGGCCGCCGAATAGGCTCCAGCATATTGGGACAACTTTGTTAGGTCATCGGAAGGATCTAATTCCTCCTTCCAAACTATATTGGTCGTTACTGTTTGTTCAGGGAATAGGGAAGCTTGATCAATCCTTCTCCTTTTCCTCTGCTGCTTTATTACAGCTCTATTTTTTTGGGCTATAGAAAACATCCAATGGAGGAATATCCTCCACCTGCAAAATGATTTGGTCCGAAGGATCCTTGGGAATTATTTCTAATTCTGTAGTAGGGGGTAGACCGCTGGTTCCTTCTCTTGGAACCTCTTTCGATGTTGTATCCTGTGTATCGGCTGCTTTGGATGCATCGACATCCCTTGAGCTCTCAAGATTGCTTATAATTGAATCAAATTGTTGCCATTCCTGGAGAAGTCTTGGGTCACTCTGAGTGTCGACATTCACATCCTTGCTGCTCTGCTCCTGCTACCATCTCTATTCCTCCTCAAGTATTTTCTCTTGTTCTTTCCTTTGTGCTTCCTCTTGTTCTTTCCTCTGTGCTTCCTCTTGTTCTTTCCTCTGTGCTTCCTCTTGTTCTATCCTCCGAAGTTCCTCCTGCTCTCTTCTTTGGACTTCTTCAAAAATTTTTGATGTAGCAGGGGGTTCGTTGGTAACTTGCTGTTCAGGTTGGTTTGATTGTGTCATTGGGGCAGTGACTAACAAATCTAGAGGCAGAGTTTTCAACCTCTATTCTCTAAGTTTGTTAAATTCAACTAACCCGTCGTCATGGTATCTCATTTTAGCTATCGCTTGCAACTGAAATAGCGACTTGGCCAAGGAGAATAGGTCATCAAACTCATCTTCTTTATGTTCAAATTTAGTGAGTTTGGCCTGCTCTAGAACATTATAGATGACTTTGTTTGGATCATATCGTCTGTTAGGAAGGGAGGCAAGATTTAGTATATTAATATTTTCTGCCTCTTTCTCTGCATGCTTGTAATCATGTAGAGTGTAGATGCCACACCTTAGAGGAAAAGGAGGCCAGACTTGCTTCTTTGAATTCCTTAAAGTCTTTGTAGCTGATGTGGATGTAAGCTGATATGCTATCTCTCGAGCTAATAGTTTGTCTGGTATATACAAGGGGAGGACACGAGGCCTGGCCTGGTTGCCGAAAACTCTTACATAAGTAAATTTTTCTTCTCCGAACCAGGTTCCTAAGGCTATCAAGTCAATCTCTGCTTGAGAGGAAATCTTAGGAGCAGGTTTATCAAAAATTGCATAGTAAATAGGTAACATGAATCCATTGCAAACTTGATATAGGTGGTGTTTATAATGGGCTTTCCATAATTTCTGGTGATAGATATGAATGGGCATGGGGTCCTGTGGAGTCCATCTCCACCCCAACACAGGAAACTCAGAATTAAAACAGAGGGTGTCTAAGATGTAGGCACTAATGTAAAATGGAGGGATGAATCTATCAGTAACATGGGATTTATTTCTGAATTCAAGAATAGCTGTTGCTAACTTATCATACAATATATTCGCCCAATCCATGATTTCACTATTGCATGCTGCTTCCATCAAAGGTACCATCTCTATGGAAAATTTTGAGGAGTCATGCAACCCCCAAATTTGACACATCATAGCTCTAGCATAACAATAAGGAGAACACAAGGAATCGACAGAGTACTTACCCGAAGACTCATGCTTGTGTTTCGTTGGGTTCTGTCTCCATTCTCGTATAGGTGTTGACTCAATTTCATTTTCATCTCTGAATTTCTCTAGAAATGCTTTGTTATACTTCTTCTCTGGTTCGGGAAAATGGTACATTTGTCTCAAATCATTGGGCTGGAACGAACCGAATACTCTCCCATCAATAGTGCAGAATGTTCTATTCATAATTGGAATTGCTTCAACTACCCATCTAACCACATCTGTGTATGGGAGAATTTTCTCTCAAGCTACTATCCTGTGTAGGTAAGAATCGGCCAAATCCTTTAGAGTAGCCTCAGATTTCCAGTTCAAACCTGCTGTAGCTTGTACCGATGTTTGTTGAGGTTCTTCAGCTTCGACCAGGTTGTAGATGCTCTGCCAAGTTGTATTACCGAGACCAAGACATGTGGTGTCTAAGATTAATCCTTTCTTACTTGGTCCCGGATCGGCAACGTGTTGTCCTGTTACCACGGAAGCTGAAGCTGTTCCAAATTTCTTATATCTCTTCCCCATTTGACCTGAATTCGCTACTGTAGAGGAGCTATGCACAGGAGATAAAATGAACGTAATGCAGAGAATAGATGGTGAAAACCAAGTATGAAAGAATTATTCCAATCAATGAATAATGGAGGATTAACATAAGGCTCCCGCGGATACAATCTCTGAAGAGATTTTGGCATAACTACTCCATTAATTGGCCGTTTAAACCTATCAATCATTTAAATGTTCATATCCTTTATTTGCCAAATAGTCCATTTAAGCGTGGATTTGATTTTTTGGCGGTTGGGCGCAAGTGAATCACTATCGAGAAGAGAACAGATTTTAATAATAATTAAGACAATATACCCAAGCCATATCAATCCTTTTTGAAAGTCGCGCTTAACTTTATCGCAATCGGGGATTGGAGGAATGCTTGAGTGGTTTCATTTATGTCATTGCGGACCCGATCGCCGATAGCGATATCGCCAATTCGCATTGGGACCTTTTAGGAGAAGACTTTTCATTGTATTCATATCACACTCCCTGATCGCCGATAGTGATATCGCATCGGAGCAAGGAGAGGGGCCTTTTATTATGATTGCTTATTTTCCCGATAGCCGATAGTTATTCGCGCTCGTCACATCGGGGAAAACCAATGGGTCCTTTGTTTTGCATCCTTGGTTATTGCGATATGTGATCTTGTGATCGCTTTATCGCAATAACAAAGAATTATTCATTTTTTATTGTAAGACCGATTATATGTTTACTCAAAAGGTTTTATAATGTTTTGTTTGCTTTCGGACCTTTTGAGGAAAGATAAGTTGATACCAATTTAATCTAAAAGGGACCCATTTCATATTATAGTTTTGAAAGTAAAATTTTATGAAATGGGGCGTTGTTGTATAGCACAACAGACTCCTGCATTTAGCTTGGTACCACATTCAATTAAAGACTAAAGGAGGAAATATGGGATGCTCAGTTTCCTAGCTGGAGGCAAGTCCATCCCATACCACAATTCATGTAGTAGCCTAAAATGATAACCATAAATGATACTAAACCTCCCTTCACATGTGATATACTTCATTATTTGATAACTGACTTCACTCTAGAGAGGAGGCAAGCTCGTCCTCCTGAACCCGTTTTTGTCTTCTACAGGATGCTCCTCAGGCAGAAAAAATGTTTTCTTAGCCACTTGTCCCAATGACTTCTCCTCTTTGCTCCAGGGGAGCCCTAATGGTAAACCGATAATTCTACTGATGAAATCAAGGTTAAGTTCTAAGGTCAAACCCCTAAAACTAACTGTGGCATTTGTCTTCGAATGTGGTCTCAGGGACATCAAAAACTCTTCAGTCACCTCCTCATCATAACCCTGAATTCTATCAAAGAAGCATATCCAATTTTCCCTGGTGAAAAGGTCCACCACCTCAAGGTGCTCATACAATTTGCTAGGGTTTAGGGGTTCTTTTCTCATGAATCCTCCTGGCATGGTGTTGAGTTTGTGTTTTAACCAGCAAAGAAAATGCTCAAGTGGTAAAAAAAATTCAATCACTGAAACAAAGGATAGCTGAATTCGGTTTTTTTCTGAACCCAAGAAGAAATTTCTCGTGTGCTCCTTACAATATCAAATAGTAATAATTCCCCTATCTTAAAACAACTGTCACCCATAATTTCAATATCTGTTTATGAAAATAATTTTATTTTTTTTACACAACAAAGCATAAGGACACAGGTTCTTTTATCAGCACATAGATAGATATGTAAATTCGGGTTTTTTTTTTTCACACACATAGGCTAGGCTCTACTGCTACATGAATCTTCCTTATAGGAGAATCTAAAAAAATGATGAGGAGATTTAAGATGCAGAGAAAAACTGGGTAAACTCAGTGAAATATGTAGGCACACTTTCACTTTTATTCTCAATGCATAGGTAGACTTTTACTCTCGTTTTTCAATCTAATGCCATGTTCAATTCACCACCTTGCACAAATAAATCATGCATAAAGAATTTTTCCCGAGCCTACCTAATTTTGAGCTTGAAATTCGACGAAATTCTGGGTTTTCTTTCTGCAGAGTTGTTCTCTACCTTTCCTGTAGAACCCTTCCTGTAGAAGTCACCCGACTCCTGTAGAATGAAACTGTGCTTCCTGTAGAGTCCGATAGGTGGGACATTTTCAAAAAACAGGTGGAGAATGACTAGTTAGCTTCTCTGGAAGTGGTAGATGCCTACTCCAGTCGAGAACATCGTGAGTGCAGAATGAACACAGGGTGGTGAATGTCTTAACTGAGTTGTTTTTTATCTGCGGGGCGTGATTCGTGGTGAGGTGATGAGGTGGCCGGACCAGACCGTTGATCCCCACTACAGTGTTATTATGAAACTATATGTTCTCTACCTGTTAATCACATGACATCAGTTGCACTGGAGTTCAAGACATTTGCCACTACCTGTTTTTCAAATTTCCCATGAGTTGATTATACACGTGTGCTGTGTGATCTCCGGATGAGTGCAATCGAACCAACTGAGGGTGTCGAGTTAACCGGCCACCTTTCTGGCTTAATCCAACCATTTCATTCATTCATGAAGTTTCAAATCATACATATGCAAATAAAGGAACTCATTTAGACACTTACCTGTAAGTCAAAATGTGTGTGCTGCTTGGTTCTTTTGCTGCTGCATGCTCATATTCAATTGCTACATGCATGTATCCCTTCTACTATATGCTTTTTACTGCCTGATGTGTGGCTATTTTTCTTGTGGAGGTATCCTCTGGCTGGATCTAAGCTGCAGGAGTTTGTTTCAACCTTTAGATTTGCACCCTCATGTTGTTGATGCCAGAATTTTGCAGGACAACAACTTGTTTTGTCCATAGCTCCCAAATGATAGACTAGATTGACCTGAAATTTTCTGAGCATGTTTCTATCATCATTATGCACCTCCCATAGAAAAATTGTGGTCAATGGATGAATAGATTTCGAGAAAAATTGAAAATGGCTAAAGGTGATAGAGGTCGATTTCTCGAAAACCATGCACTGGAATTGGCTGAAATTGCTTGGGCTGGTTACTATCAACCATATGCATCTTCCCATGAAACAAGTTTTTAAATAGCATGGATATGGAGAAAATACAAAAATGGCTGAAGGTGATGGAGGCTGATTTCTTGGAAACGGTGCACTGGAATTGGCTGAAATTGCTTGGGCATGTTGCCATCATCCCTATACAACTCCCCATGTAACAGTTTTTGAAATGGATGCACGGTTTTCAAGTTAGGGAAAAAACAAATTTATGCTCTATGTATTTTTGTATCAGAGCATTCTGTAGTTTTTTGGACAGTAAGAAAAATGATCTTAGGGTGTGATGTAGGCATGGAAATGATGGAAGAGGGGTTTGAAGACTGTAGGAGGATTTATGAACCCTTCATGAAGCTTTCTTGTTCCTCAAACTGCTTTTGAAGTCCATTTCTAGCTCTCTGTAATTTCTACAAGATCCTCCTGTAGAAAACACATTTTTCAGAAAAGAAGCACAATGAGGTGGAAAGAATGTCAAAAAGGATGGAGAAGGGTGAGGGATGGTAGGGTAGGTGCTGTTATTGGTTTCGAAGCTTTCTTGGCACCTGCTGCTGCTTCATGAAGTTTTGCAAACCTACAATACAACTGGAAATTCATCTTTTTCTTTTTTATCTTATTTTTTTTTTAAAACAACTAGGGCGCCTTAAGAAGGTTTTCACCCTAATTGCCTGCCCTGGGCACCTCCAAGGGAGGTTTTCACCCAGGGATCTTATTCCCTTTTTCTTTTCTCTTCTTTCTAACCCACTGACCGCCTCATGAAGGTTTTCAATCAATGAGCCAATCTAAGGTGCCTCCGAGGAGGTTTTCACCTTAGATTTTTATTTTCTTCTTATTTTCTTTATTTTCTTTTTTCTTTTTTCTACCCTACCCTACTTGAAAAACAAAATCATTTTCAAGTATAAGAATACTTCCAATGGAGCCATGTGCACATCGAGATTAGAGACAAAATGATGTGGAGGCTTGAAATCATGCTTTGACAAGTATCCAGATTTCAGAGACCAAATGATTTGATTTTGAAGGGATCAAACATAGTTGAGGAAGAGAGTATTGCTGCAACTTAGTGACCATTTGGAGCCATATCTCAATATAGATATGATACCCTTGGTCCTTTTGCTGATCTGGATCATTCTTCATGTCACCTTCTATCATGACCTTCTCATCTTCCTCTTTTTGCTGATTTTTCTCTTGAATACATGGAGGATTTGATGGTAACCATGAGAGAGCTCTCTCGATCTCTGATTCTATTGTCTTCTCTTTATCAAGTGTAGCCCATGGTTCTTTGCTCTTCTCTTTTGCATCTTCTTCTGCTGGATGTGGTCCTTCAATGATATCAATATAATCTCTTTCTTGCAATACTCTTCCTGAGCTATGGTGAATATCATTGAGCTCAAAAGGAGTTGTTTGGAAATGTTGTGCCTTAACAGTGTAATTGGGTTGAGCCACTCCAATGTGCGGGTTTAGAAATGGTGGTACGGGTAGTTGAGTGGGGGTGTATATTTGAGATGGATGTGGATGGGGTTGTGGTTGGGCAGGTGGTTTTCCATTATATACTTGCTGAGCCTGCCTGTTATTTGGGTTCGAGTTTGGTTGAGAAGGCATTTGGGGCTGCCTTGGTGGAGCAAGAGGCGATGGTTGCGGTTGAGCAGGTGGTGGAGGAAAAGGAGCAGGAGGAGTGTTGTACTAGGGCCTCCACCCCTGATGAGGTGCATTCCATAGAGGTTGTGGTTGAGTGTAGGGGTGAAATGGATGAGTAGCTGGTTGGGCATAATATAGAGATGTGAAGGACGAAGGAGGAGGTGTGGACCAGGAAGGATGAGCAGGGGAACCCCAAGAAGGCATGGAAGTGGATTGATAGGGGTTGTAATATGTCTGGGATGTCCCTTGCATTCCCTGTTGGTAAGGTATGGGTCCATGTGGCCTCCTTTGATTCATATAATAGGGTGGTTCAATGGCTCTTTTGGCCCTCTGATATGCAGCTTTAATTCCAGGCAAGGAAGGGCACTGGTTCGTAGGATGGTCTTCTTCACAGACAAAACACACTTCTATAGGGTGCAATGGACATTCATTCCTAGGATGCTTTCTAATGCACCTAGGACAAAATATCGCCAAAGCCCTCTCAGCTTCCTCTTGCTTCCTTTGGATCCGTAAGATATCCATTTGCATGGCAATAGTTTGTCTGATCTCGCTCTTGAAATATTCCCACATGTTTCCAATTTCAGCTTCAATGGATGAGTTGGAAGAAAATGTACTGCTTCCAACATTTCTGTTTTCAGCCATTTGCTCCAGAGGAATGTTTTCTTCTTCTTCTCCTGTAGAGGTTCTTCAAAATATGTCTTGCTATCCACCTAGGGGTTCTTCTTAATCACAGCCATCGAAGAAGAGTGAAGGTTGGCTGTGTGAAGTAGTGGGGGTGTTGTGCAAACATTTTTCTGACTTATCTCTACTCCTACAAGGCATGAAACAAAATATTTTTGGTTGATTTTTGTTTTTTATTTTCTGCTTGTACCTGCAAAAATGAAATAGATTGAACAACGAATTGCAACTAAAATAAACCTTACTGGAATGAAAATGGCAGAATTGAAATGAATGTAGGAAATGACTAATCTATGCTACTGAAATGAAATTGCAGAAATGAAATGCTAAGCTATGCTTGCAGAATTGAAATACTATTCTACACTTGCAGAATTGAAATTGCGGAATTGAAATGCTAATCTATGGTTGCAGAATTGAAATGCTAGTCTAGGAAAGTAGGAAATGTCTAATCTACTTTTGTGGAAATGAAATTGCAGAATGGAAATGAAACAACTACTTTACTCTTGCTGAAATAAACTACTTAGTAGAAGGTTGTAGTAGAAGATAGAAGAAAAGCAGAAATCACAGATACTCTGACACTTCCCCGACAATGGCGCCAAAAAGATGGTGGGCCCCAGTATTGCAGCAATGATGCTGCAACTCCTGGGACTCCCTTCTTTACTTTTATCAACCCGGTAGTTCGTAACAAACTTGGAAGCGACGGTGCTATATGCACAAGTACTAGCTCTTACTGGAGGCTGTCACTTGATCAGCAGGCACATTTTCGCTAAGAGCTTAAGCCAACTTCTATGAGTTCTTAGAAGAAGCTTTTAACTGTGATGGATGAAAGCTAACTCAAAAGAGGCTAGTCTACCTGCAGAAAGAAGATGAAAACTGAAAGGAAATGCAAACCCTAGCAAACCCTAGTTTTACCAACTAACCCTACTGGTGCAAGAAAAGAGATGAAATTTGCTAAAATGGATGCCATTGACTCTTGGAAAGGTAAAATGCATGTGAATAAGCTACTTCTAAAGTAAAATCTGGAAAAAGCATATTTTTGTATTTTTGAGTAATCTTGCAGAATTATTATGCATGTGCTTTAACTATTTTTTACTATGCAGAGGTTGACTGGTGAAAGGAAATGGAATGGGTGCTTGCAAGAGTTTGGGAAGGTGAGAAGAGAGCCTATGGTGTCCCTAGCACCCTTCCAGAGAGTTTCACAGTGATCAGATATCGAAAAACTACTCACGTGAACTTCTACAGGAAGTCTACAGGGGTTCTATAGGATGTTCTACAAGAAGTTCTACAGGAAGAGCCGAAAGAGGATTTTAGAGGGTTGATGGTGGAAAAGAGGTGGGAAAGTGGAAATGGAGGATGGATGAGGATGTGAAGGGGTCTAGGACCTGGTAAATGAAGCTAAGGAGTGATGAAGGTGGTTGGATTTGTTCAAGGATGGAGAGAGAAATGTTGCACAAAAATGTAGAAATTAGGGCAAATTGGGAAGGTGAGGCAAACGAGTGAGGAGAAACTTGGGAAAGAGGCTGGAATAGGTTGTATGATGGAGGAAGGTTAGGTAGGAATGTATCACAGGTGCTTTGCACACTATTTTCCAAAACTGATCGAACAAAGACTGAAAAAATAGAGATTTATCTATTTTGACCTAATCTGACCTAAAAACCAGAAACATGATGAACAGAAGTTTATAGACAATAAATCATGCAAGAGAGCTATGGAAACTGAGCAAGAACAGATCTAAACATGAAAACACAACTAATATCAACTTTTCCAACTTAAAATCTAACACTAGCAATTGCATTGGAAGGCAAAAACATTGTTTTTGTGGCAGAAAGTATGCCTTGGTCTCAGCTCATTGTCCCAAGGAGGGAGAGATGAGATCAAGGACTACTTGATGGCCTTTTTGCAGATATTTTCTGTTACCAATTGTCAAATCAACCTGAAGCATGAAACTATCTTAATCATCGAAAACAACCTAAGTAACAAAGCAAGATTTTAACCTAAATAACAGAAACTATTCTATGAATGCAAGAAAAACACATAAAAGTACATAAAGGAGGTACTGGCACTTGGGTTGGGCCCAACCCCAAGAGCTACAACCTCCTAAGAAAGCTCAGAGCTAGTGCAAAATGAGATTCATCTTCATTAATCAAAGAATAACCATTACATCACAAAAACTATCTGCAAGAAGAACTCGAAAATGCGCTGATACAGGGCTGCACTAAAGTGCAAAAATAAACTGTTCATTGGCTAACCTACTGACTAAAATCTAACTAAAATATAACCAACAAAACTGAGGCCCTAAGCCTTCTTATTTATACAAATGGGGACCTCCAACAGTCCTCCTAAAATCAAGGAACTTGGCTTCTTGGAACTGAAGATAACAACAGTCCTACTTGACTTGCTTGGCTGCCCCTTGGCTTTGTGCTCCAAGTTTTTTATGGAGAATTCGAGGTAAGGGCTTATAAATGAAGGAGACACACTCCTACAAATCCTCTCCCTTGTTCTTCCACGAATTTGGCTGCCAAGTGCTCATTAAACCTTTGATTTTGTCTCAAAATTGACCAAAACTCTGCATAAAGCACACATTAGACTTTTTGGCATAATGACTAACCCAATTCACTCTATTAGCATAAATATGATCAAAAAAATGCAATAAACTAATGATAATGGTGGATTAAGTCGAATTAAGAGGTAAAATGAGCCCATATAATTACCCATTTCTGGGGCTCATCAATGACGAGAACTTTACTCGTGACTATCCTCACCGTGTGGAAGTGAACTGGTTTTTGAAATCCTCCACTTCTCCCATTGTGTTGACCGACCTGTTTCCCAATCAGGAGACCTACATGATTTCTCGAGACCCTTCTTCCTCTAACACAATTTTAATTCTTTCCTCCATAAATCCTAAATATGATGTTATGGTGGCTACTCAGAATAAGGACCATGGTAATGTGAATCCTTCAAATGGTTAGGCTACTCATCAACCTACCAGTTCTACATCATGTACATTTGATCCTTCTCTACCCACAATTTCTATGGAGTTAACTACTAAGCCTCCAAAGGGCATTATTCATAAATATTCTTTCAACCCTCATGTCAAGGATGGTCAAAATTATAATGTTGTTGAAGACTTGTCTCAGTCTCCACCAGCTATGCCAACCCTTGAGGTGTTGCAAAATCTCCCCACCTAGAAAAAGGCTTTGCTTTCAGCTATCGAATGTGTGGATCCTTTGGATTCCAGATTAGTTATTCTCAGTAATGAAAACTATGCCCCTCGCCTTCTAGCTTAGTTGGCCTTTATCATCCATTTTTTCGTCTATGGTAAGAATATTCATCGTTCCATCATAGACAAGGGAACCTTGACCTGTATTATGTCTATGTCTTGCTGGAAAGTGGTTGGTTCTCCTCAATTGAGTCAGTCACCTACCACATTGAAATATTTTGATGGAAGAACGTATAAACCTCGTGGTATTCTAAACTCCGTACAAGTTGAATTCATGGGAAAAATTGTATCCATATAAGTGGAAGTTATTGATGGACCTCTTGATTATAATCTTCTATTGGGTTACACATGGGTTTACGCCATGGTCACGATTGTTTCAAATTATTTCCGTATGATCACCTTTCCTCATAGGGGCGGGATTTTGGCCATCGACCAACTCACCTTTTTTTCCTTCAACTCTCATGTTACTGAAAGTGTCTCGCTTGTAGGGGAAACTCAACATTCTTATCAACATGTCGGGGTTGGACTGTTGAAAGATTCCTCGCAAGAACCTTTTCGCTTCCTCCTCCTCCACTTCCACACAACTCATCATCGATTTCTTATATCAATATGATATGATCTTCTACTATCTCGACTTATCCATGGATTGTACCAGATCAAACTAACATCCATAGTTTTGGTGACCAAATGCCACTCAGCCCCATTGAGCTTAATTGCGAAGCCATCTATTCGGCTTGTGTGGCTCATACCTTCTCTTAGATTAATTGGGTTGATCGATCATTGGATTATGGAACGTCTTCTGATCCATTCTCTCATATATTCTCTACTGATGAGGGCATCATGGAGATCATGATGGCAGACAACATGTCATGGGACGATCATCACTGTTAGAGTCGGTCTTTACATCCCTCCGTTAGAGATCATGTCTCTTTATTGCATTTCATTTTTAGGTGTCTCGCTCACTTCACTCAATTGCATTCCGCTAGGTGCATGCCATAATTTGACGGAAGGGTCTTTTTATTCATTACCCATCATGCCTTGCACTGCTGACTTAGGTCTGTCATCAAAATCAAGTTTTTGAGTCACTTACAGTCCTGCTTTAGTCCTTTGATCAGCAAGAGTCATTTCAGTCATTAGGTCTAGGGTTTAACAAATTGTGTCTTCACGATGTCCAATAAATCCAGTAGGCCAGAGGGAGGTTCTTAATAAGTTGTCATTTCAAATATTTTCATCATCATATGGATGGATTATGACTTTTCTTCAAAACTCTGTTTTGAAGAAAATTCGACATTTCGTCTTTTGTAATAATTTTCAAAAAATTTTCAGTTATTGAATTCTTTAGGCGAAGCCCTAGTCTCCTTTACCAAATTCCATGTCAGCTATCCCTGCAAAAAATAGCCAAAAGATTCATCATTCAAGCTAAAATTAAAGAGGAAACAAAAAGAACAGAGTTGTATTAAAAAGTCGAAAAGTGCCAATGCCAAAACATTACAAAACTGGGTTTCGGAGAAACAAAAATCAAATCCGTGTCTTTATAAATATTTTTCCATGAGGATCAATGTCATTTGCATGCCAAGATCAAAGAGAAGCCATTCAAAGAAAATTGTTTGAGTTAGTGTGCGATTTGGGTGAAGTTGGAGGAACCTTGGCCGGCGTGGCACATAGAGTAGGTGGCGCGGCGCACTGGGCCGGCGCGGCGCACTGGGAGCGAAGGCACAATGTAAATTTACACAGGCACAGCGCACTGGGACGGCGGGCGCATTGGGTATGCGGCGCGGTGCATACAGTCCAAAGCCTGAAACTGCCTAAAATTTCTCCAAATTGCCAAGAACTTACACGGATTTGTCAGGTACCGTCTTCTTCTTAGTGTTGCATCCAATTTTGTGATGTGGTTTATGGATAGTAATGGTTAAAACAAAACATCAAACCCTCCCTCTACAGTACCTCAAGAAGACTTGTTGTTAGGGTTTTCAAGATCATTACTTTGCTACCAAACTCACTCCTCCATTCCATTTCTCCCTTCTTTCCCTCATTCTCTTCTCCCTTATTCCATATTCTCCCTGATTTTATTCTTCCTTATCCTCAAAAAACTACTAAACCCCTATCCCCAATTCCCTTCCACATATTGCCAAATGTAAAAACTCCAAACCCTACCCAATACATCAAATCCCTCAAAACCCTGCTACATTTCCCTAATCCCTATAGTCCCAATAATCCCTAATCCCTTACTATTTTCCCCCTTCCCAACAGTCCCTTGTTGCATTTTTCCCCTTGGTGGCAGAGTTCAACCACATCATAAAGAGCAGTCCAAACACAGTTTTTTCACCTGCATCTATTTTTCCAAGGTAGTTGTACAGTAGCAGTTATGTCATCTGGTCATTCATTCGATTATGAAGTGGAGACCCAAAGTGACTCACCCACGGAGGGACATGCACCCCGGAGGCCTCATAAAGGTAGCAGACATGTTAGAGAAGAACCGACTACCCTTATAGAATTGCAGGCCTGCCCTCTTGCCATTTCTTGTTTCCAGTTTCACTCATGTTATGAATTTTGTGAGAAGGTTGCTACTGTTCAAGTTCATCAAGATTTGGCTTGCTTATTTGTATTGCATTTACATGGTGATCGAGTTACTTTGGCGGGTGTCACTTTCACACTTACACCAGATTCTAGCTCATTAGCAACTGGCATACCTAACATTGGAGAACCATGGAACAAGAGCAGAAGATTGACCGGCAACATTATGAGCCATATATTAAACCCGGTTTCTTGAGGCAGCTAAAGAGAGTGTTCCCTTTCCGATATCTCAAAGATGAATATGCTCCACTAATGAAATTAATCATGAAGTATTTCAGTTGTGAAGGTCGCTTCTCCCGACTATATGCTTATCACATCAGGTTGCTCATGCATTTTACTCGAGTACGGATGACGAACATTCCCTATTTCATATGCTGGAACATAGAGAGGATGACCGCCCTTGTGCAGCACAAGACCCCTAAGCAGCAGTTTAACAGTATTTGCCATTTTGCTCTCATCAATATTTTGGTGGTTCATCAGCTTGGATTACAGGGCATCACTTGGGATGATTTCATCTCTCGTGACTTTTTTAGAGCTCCACAGGGACCTTCAGAGGTTGGGCATGAGACTAGTGGACCTTCCCATCAACAAGAAGGCCATGATCCACACACTGCTACTATAACAGTCTTCATTACATATCAGAAGGGCACGAGGTAGTTATTTGCAGCAACAAAGTGAGTGTTATCTCCACCCGGGGTGGGAGGGGCCTCGCTTCCAACATCAGCATCACAGGTACAGGATAGATACAAAAGCCCAATGTAGGACGAGGGGCCTTCAGGTGAGCGAGAGACTGATTTTATTCTCGTTTAGGATGATGTAACAGACATGGGCTCACAAAATGCACATCTTAGAGAAATCATCCAGGAGCAGCAGACTGAGATCACAGCCTTGTCCCTTGACTTGGAGAGGGCTAGGTGGACTATGAAATACTTAGAGAAAAGGAACAAACAGCTTGAAGATCAACAAGAAATCATGGAGTTTCAAAACATCCACGAGAATCGCCAGGCTGCCCAAAGGAGGAGGATTGAGTTCACTACATTGGAGCAAGAGATTAATGATGATCGGGAGTCTTGGCTTGAGCGAATCAACATCCATTTGGAGAGACTGCTGTAAAAGGCCGATAATGACAAAGCATTGTTGAGGCACATGGTTTTCCATTACAGGGCACGCAATATGAGTTCCAAGTCACAAATAAGGAATCTGAAGGAAAAATTGAAGAAGGCAATAAAGAAGCAAAAGAGGCAAAGGGAGCATGATCGCCTTCAGATATTGGCCGAAGTCTCTTTGGCCTAGCATGATCCTTGATAAAGAAGGTGCAACCCAAATTTCAAGAAATTTGGAGCAATTTTTTCATTTTTGAAAATTTTTGCATTGAAAAGTAGGTTTTGCCTCCCTATGCACCGCGCCACGTGGCGCTCGCTTTTGCTAGAGGGCTCCAAATTGTAAAAACTTTATATTTGTGGATTTGGCATGAAAAATCATGACTGCTGGTGCATGTCCAAGAAGTTTGGGAAATTTTTGAGTCCCCAAGAGGTCAAAAACCATCAAAAAATGACCTCACTGCCCCTGTTTTGACACACAGGAAGCAGTCCTAGGCGATTGAAGTTTTGGAGGGGCAAATGGACACCAAATTGAAACATTCCACTTGGGTTGGAAAGTAGACAGGCAAGGATTTCCAACAAGCTATTTTGGGCTCAATTTGGACTTCGGGAAGTGCCTCAAACTCAGCCTCAAAGTGGCACGACGCATAGAGGATTTGGCGCAGTGCGTAGAGGAGTTTTGCCCAATTTTTCATCTTCCAGCTCAGAAATTCGACCAGTTTTGACTAGTTTTGCTTTCTGATGAAATTATTGATCTATATTGATGTAATTGGAGAACCATGATGTAATTTTGGCACATATTTACTTGTTCTAGATGATTCATTCACTAAAAAGTGAAAATTGAATGAATGAATCAGTTTCCTAGCATATAGAGGCAAGTTGTTTTGATTGCCTAAATTTCAGTTCCTTGTTTAGAATTAGTTCAAACAGCTCCTAGAATGATGAGCTTGACCCCTAGAAGCAAGGAAATGGGTTGGGCTAGTCTATATTATGTATTTTCTAAGACATTTTCAGGGTTGGACTCTTGAGAAAGCCTTGAGCTTCATTGTACATTCATATTTTCATTTTGGCTAAGGAATTGAGACCAGGGTTTGCAACACTCTTTGGGATTCATGTGGCAATTTATCTTGGTACAGTGCTTCTCTTTGTTATTGTGATTTTGTTTATGTATGCCATTATCTATCTTATGTCTTCTGAACTAAACAAACAAGAGTGTAAGTAGAATACATTGAAAATGCAATGCTCTACTTGAAGTTTGCTTTAGTTGTTTGATGTTTTCAGCTGTTTGGGGAGGATTTATGATTGCCCTTGCCCTCTTCAACACCTCACCTATCTTTCCCTTCCACCTCATTCAATTCTAAGTGCCAAAAGGATTGCCTACCTTACCCCATTGAGATCCCTGTAGGACTATGCCTCATTCCTCGCACCCAAAACCTGCTTTCTCAACCGAGCCAATAACTCATCAATTCATTCAAAAGACTTCTTGCACACATATACCTAGCCTAAATTCAGAAGATATTTCAGTCTTCTCAAGCCCCATCGATTATCTTTTGCTGAGATTGACCCGGAGAGAGCCCTCTCATGTCCTCGTAGGGCTAGCTACGAGGCTGTGCGTGGTTTGATGTGGACCTAGAAGCTTACCTTTGCAGCCTGAGGTAAATCTAGGCCCTAACAATCACCATCGTTCCTCCTTACCATATTCCATTGAGGATAATGTCATTGATATATATATATATATATAATAAATATTATATATATATATATATATTATATATATATATAATATATATATAATATTATATATATATATGCGCCCAATATCATCGAGTCTTTTATGAATTTTGCTTCTATTCATGAAGTTGGTTCTGAAAATAATCTCTCAAATATCGAAGAGATGATACCTCTTGATATTCATGTTAAACTGGGTATTGTTGAAAATCTACACATTGGTGTTTCTTACTCTCCATCCGAGATTGAGACCTATAAATCCCTATTTCAAGAGTTTCGTTATGTATTTTCCTAGACCTATGAGGAAATGCCAGGTATTGACCCAAATATAGTGGCGCATGAGATTAAAACCTATCCTGATGCTAAACCAGTATGACAACACGTTTGTTTAGTCTATCCAAAGAAGGTTTTCACGATAAAGAGTGAAGTTGAAAAACTCCTT
The DNA here is from genome assembly GCA_000404065.3 of Pinus taeda. Classification (NCBI taxonomy): domain Eukaryota; kingdom Viridiplantae; phylum Streptophyta; class Pinopsida; order Pinales; family Pinaceae; genus Pinus; species Pinus taeda. The sequence continues at coordinate 17,737 of APFE030257590.1, forward strand.
CATGTTGGTTTCATCTACCCCATTCTTTTGACTGATTGGGTGTCAAATATTTTCCCTGTCATGAAGAAAAATGGGACAATCTGTGTATGCATCAATTATCAGGATGTGAATTGCGATTGTCCAAAGGACAATTGTTCGGCCCCATTCATCGACCAGATTGTTGATGACTGCGCTAGATGTGAAATCTATTTATTCATAGATGGCTTCTCTGGGTATAATCAAATCAACATTCTCCCAACAGATCAACCTAAAACTACATTTATCTGTCCCTGGGCTACATTTTCCTACCAGAAACTCCCATTTTGTCTAAAGAACATTGAGGCCAAATTTCAATGGGAAATGGAGTACACTTTTCACAACATTAAACACATTATGAAACCTTATTTGGACAATCTCCCTGCTCATTCTAAATATTAGGTTGATCACTTGATGCATCTTAGGACCATTTTCTTATGGTGTAGACACTATAATATTCAACTACATTTACAAAAATGTGTGTTCTATGTTAGTTCTTGTTGACTTGTTGGTTTTTTTATTTCAAAACATGGAACTCGTATTGATACTCTGAAAGTATAGGCAATTATTGATCTGCCTGCACGTTCTTCACTCATTCAACTTCAACAACTTCAAGGGAAAGCTAACTTCCTGCGAAGGTTCATCCCTAATTATGCTGAGTTGACCAAAGGATTCACTCGCCTCCTTAGGAAATGGTTTCCCTTCCATTGGGATGACGCTGCTCAAAAGGCATTTGATGCCCTGAAAGATGTATCAGTTCAGGCATCTCTCTTATATCCCCATGATTACTAGCGTGACTATTTCTTGTATCTTGCTACTGCCATTGCTATTGTAGTATAATTTGTGATAATATTTAAATTGAAAGGTAGAGAGATAATTACGATATATATATGAATGAGGCCATTTTCATTGTAATCCATATATTAAAGTTTTTGTTTTAGTAATAATAATAATAATACACTTGAGTATTAAATACAAGATTCAAAAATTACCATAGCTCTTTATGTCTCATCTTTTAGTGAAATACTAATAAGCATGAAAGCTACGTATAGGGATATATTAATATAAGTATTTACCACATTCAAAATAAATTAATATAAGTAATATAAAAATAATAATAATTTAGTAAATGGATTCTGATGTACATTATCCTATGAGAGAATTAGAAGACTTAATTTAATATCATTAGAGTTTTCAAAATGTTAGCTTTAAATTTAGTAATTAGAATAAAATAGTATTTATGAATAGACATGTAACAAGGGTTACATAGTAGCTAGTACCCACGACTTAGACTAAATACAGTTTAATTAAACTAAAAAACAATAAAGA
>APFE030257591.1:0-11847 GCA_000404065.3 Pinus taeda
CCTGCTGCAATATGTCTCTATCTTCTTTCAATTTAGAAACTCCTTTTACAATGATCTTGTACTGGTGCAGTCCTTTACTAGTACGCAGGCTGCAACCTACAGAGAGCTACAACTCTCTCTCGTTTTCCAGTCTCTCCTGGAAGGGAGCTACAAACCCCTACTTCTTTTCTTACAAGGACCACTTTTCATAAATTTTCAAACTAGGTCCATATACATGAAATGATCATCAAGTACATATAAATTGCAGTCAGCTGTAGTAACCAGATCAAAATAACAGAACTGAACCCAGAACACCTTATCAACAGAAAAATTCAGTCAACAGATAGTCCTGAAACAGATACACAACTTTCTTTTCTTTGGCCTACGCCGATACGCACTTCACCCTCTGCTTCTCTGCGTATACCCGCAGATCTACTTCTGCTGCACTGCGTGCCCACGCACTGCTTCTTCTGTCGCGCTGCGTACAGTACGCACCCAAATGCAATATTGCGCCGCGTACTGCCACAGTAGGCACGCACCCAAGAGAACTATCGCACCGCGTACTGTTACAGTAGGTACGCACCCAAAATAACTATCGCGCCGCGTACTATTACAGTAGGCACGCACCTAAACCACTGCTGCTCGGCGTACCCACGCAGTCACCCTTCGTCTGCTCTGCGCACCTGCGCAGCTCGCCTTCTTCTGCTCTGCGTACCCACGCAGAAGCACCGTTAAACACCTGCGTACCTCAGATTAGGGCTGAATTTGCAGATCACCAGTGTGCTACAGTTAGACAGATGCCCAGATCTGATCAAGCGCTCGGGAGATCACCCTTTACAGATTCGCCTTCCACTTCACTTTCATATAGATCAAGCTTTTTGAAACAATAACCCAAATATATCAGATCTTAAGATATTCAACCCAAAAGCATACTAAGCCAAATGATCTCCTTTGCTTTATATAGGCAAGCTCTTCCTCAAATCAAGGATCATGGGGCTCAACAATAATAATAAAATAAAACAATACCACGGGCCAGAACCATGATAACACAATACCGTCGGCTAAATACCAAGGGTTAAACATAAGGAACCCCACGTGTGCGCTTTTTACTGCCTTGAAGTGTGTGCACTGGGGGTACGCACCTTATGAATGGATAACCTGCGTGTCTGGACGCGGTCCCTGCACAGCGTACCCGCGGGTACGCATCTTCTGAACTGTTCTCCTGCGTACTTCTTAATTTTCATCATATTGAGAGCCTTGCCATGGGTGTTGCCATCAAGTACAACATCTGTAACATATAACCATACCAGAAACATAATGCCAACAGAGCCAAGAAGGGCTCACGCAGGCCCCACGCAGAGCAGCGCAACATATTCCAGCGCAGAGGTCCAAATTTGTTGAAGGAGTTGTCGGTTCTGAGCCAAGAGGGTTGGAAAAGGCTCCTGAAGGCATATTGATTCTCAGTTGGGTTGATGCAGTGACTTAGAGGCTAGCGCAGGGCCCACGCAGGTGCATCGCAAAAGTAGTCGGGGAACTCGCAGTTCAACTGCCGGATCAACCGGGATTAGTGGTGTTGAGTGAGGTAATCTCACCAATCTTTCTTGCTAAGTGATTTTCTCTGTAACTGGATTACCGAGAGGGCATCTAGAGTTGTATTCAGAACAATGTTTTAAAACTCCGACTCCGACTCCAACTAGGCCGAGGGTCGACTCCGACTCCGACTCCGACTCGATATCGACTCGGCCGACTCGATTTCAATGACTTGGTCGTTGTAAAAAATACATTAAATATTTATTTTTTATAAAAAACACAATTTTAAAGATTTTCATTCATGTTTCCAAACACACAGCATTAGAATATAGATAGAAGAAAACATATGATCAAAGTAGGCTCATGAATATATCCATTATATCAAAATGGCACCTAGTGCACTGTCCAATACATACACGATGATGATATAGAGATCAAAACAAAAACACATAACTAAGGAGGCTAGAAATGGCCTCTACAACAAAAGTTTGTGACCAGTACTACTGGCTACTGCTAGAGTTGCCAACATCATCTAGCTCAGTGTTACTTGGGAGCGGGTGCGAAAGCGGGGAGCGGGAGCGACATTCTCAGAAGCTCCTGGTTTGTGAGCGAATCCCAGAGGAGTTCGACAACCCCAATGTCACTAACATCAAGGTACATAGAGGGATTGGTGCTCTTAATTAAATACGAGTTCCATACACTAATACATGACAAAATTCAATGGAAACATTGCAATCCCCCAATCCTGAAATCCTGAAAAACTGATAAGTTTGCTAGATTTTGAATGAAATCTAAAATTCTACTTTCTCCATATGAAATCCAACAAGGCCGGAACCACTCTCAAACATCCTGAGTCATTTCATGGTAATGTTAAAAATTTAAGTAAAAGTCTTCATTTTCATCCTTTTACTTTAAGAATTTAACATTACCATGAATAACATATCAATACTAGGGATCAGAGTCAGATACGGAAACCCATGAGTCAGAGAGGGAAGCCCAAGGAGTCCCCAAAAATGAAATTTCAAAAAACAATGCTGCTGAAGTGACTTGACCGGCCGCTGTTACCGAGTCGGCCAAGTTGGCTCAGACTCGTCCGAGCCGGCCGCTGTTACCGAGTCGGCCAAGTTGGCTCGGACTCGGCCGAGCCGGCCGGGTTTTGTTACCGACCCGACTGAGTCGTTAGCCAACTCGTTTGGCTCGGTAACAACCCGGCCGGCCGGTCCGGTTCAAAGGCCGAGTCAACCCGATTGGGCTATGACTCAGACCAACTCGGCCGAATCGGAGTCGACACGGCCGATTTTTAAAACAGTGATTCAGAATACTTCTGCATAATAAAAAACCCTCAGATCTGTTGCACCGGTTTTTCCACATTGGGTTTTTTCGGGGACATTTGTCCAAAAAATATTGTGTCACTTGTGTGTATCTCCCTATTGTTCTGTTTTTGTTTTGGGCAAATTAACTAGCTAAGTCAAGGCTACAGTTGTATTAACTTTGATATTTGTAGTAGGAAACAATAAATAATTTGTTTCAATAATTAACAGATGGGAGAAGTTTAATCTACTTATATAGTTACTCCATATAAACACCTTGTTCAAACTTCATATGCCTGTTAAATACTAGATACTAAAAGGGTGAGTTAAAAGTTTGTCATTGAAGGGAGACTTGTGAATATTATGTGATGTGAAAGACTAGATAACTTTGACCAAGTCAAAGAAACTCACCATGTTTGTGAATTGTGTGTTCGTGATCACTACTATGGCCTATGGCACTATCTCGAAGCTCAGGTATTGTATTCAATATCAAAAATTCATTGTATGTATGTTTTTGATGGGCTCATAGGTACTATTGAATCTTTTTAAAAGTTGGCATTTTGATGAGGTAGCTGCCCACAGGTAGATCTAAGGGTGTTTTTTTCATTAAGGATACAAAAGATATTTATGTTCTGGCTTACTCCAACCCTATTGCAGTGCTAACTATAGTAAGGTAGTTGCATTCACTGATTCTTGTTACTTTATGTTTTTTGAATGCTATAAACATTATTATTTTGATGAAAAATAGCTCACATTGATCAAGTAGAATTAAAAAAAAAAAAAAAAATACAGCACATGAGCATGTTTCCTTACTAATATATGAGTATAATACAAGCTTTGATGTTCAAAGAGACTGTACTTGCCTTTTCCCAAAAATATTCATGAACTCTCGCTAGAGCTGCACTTTCACCTCCAATAAAGTGCATTACCCCAAGGGAACTCTGCAACAAATAAATTGGGATTTCATTCCAAACATTCATAAGTATATTTCTTTGTACTAAACACAAGAGACGATGATAATGATATATTTTATTAAACCATCCCCAAGACCAACTGGCCCATATGACTCAACATACTCACATTCAATGCAATAATTTCATTAAATAAAAAGGAGAAGAAAAATAACAAATCCAAGGTGAGGGCCATAATATGGTGAGAGAGAGTAGATAACTTCTTGAAATAATGATCCCAATTGGCACTAGGAAATGCTGAAACAATGGAAATGTCATCACAGATGGTCACTGGTGATTTGTCTTAATTTATTCATATTAAATAAACTCACATAGGGCAGCTTGTATATATTTGTTGAAGAAAGAGTAACGTAAAACATTTCCTAAGCCACACTGTAATACTGCAAATAAATGAGACTGATGCTTATTCTGTCTTGATTCCCACATTTCACAGCTTTGAAAGGATGTAAAACAACTGAGAGAAAGAACAATGAGCAGATCGGAAAATCCTATCTTTAAGGATTCCATATAAACCAAAAATAGAGAATTTCAGTGATAGTTATCTACATCTCAAGCGGTGATGATCATGAAAAACATATACCAGTGAAATAACCCCAGATTCTCTTCTAGCAAATGAGGATAGAGAGACAGTTTCCTAACCACAGTCAAGCAAATGAGATTAAGAGACAAAGTTTCTTACCACAGTCAACCTTTAAGATTTAATACAAGTAAGATTTATCAATTGATAGCATCCCATGTCTTAATATATCCGATTTACCATTACAGTTTACTACCAAATATTACAACCAACAAACCATGACACTTATATAATTTCCAAATTCAATATGCCCAAAGGACATATTTGCTGGAGTTCACCACAAATCTTATAATAATAAATATATCCAATATGACTTGACTTTTATCTCAGACATTTCTGGCTTAAACATAAATGGAAAACATTCAACTTCGAAAGATACTGTGACTAAAGGTTAAAAAGATATTATGTGACCAAAGCTTACCGCTTTTTGGCAATGCAATAAAGTCTTCTCAATAGCTTAATCTGGAACTCCAATATAGCATAAATTACAAAAGTTTTTCTTGCATAGACTGGTTTTCACTAGATTCCTAGATGAAGTAATCTATTCACAGCAGATATATAAGGAGTTTGTTTATTTTCCCAGTTTAATATACAGCCAATGATGTTAGATGACTTGATTTTCAAAGCCTGAACATTAATAAGGTACTCGGCATGAATAATTTCCATTTGATTAGGTACTCGGTAATTTCTCGTTCCATAGCTGCTTAATCTTTTGTTCAAGGATTGTTTCTAGCTCTAGTATGATTTTTCCTCCATTGATATTTGGTAAAATAGTTTGGACTAAAATATTGTCACCAATTACCCTCTTTAAGCAAGACACATGGAAGATTGGATGTGTTGTCGCTCAGATCGTACAGGCACTGCGACAATGACTCAAGTCGGGGGCTATCACCCTGATCCCCGACCTCTCCATTCTAGTTGTCTCGCAACAACAGGCTATGGGGGCTAGTCCCTATGGAAATGCGAAGGCGAAGGACAAGTTAGTATCCAACAAGTCCATGAGACATAGTTAAGTGGCCTAGCTACTTGGTAAAATTTAGCAAGATCTTAAGGATTAGATTAAATTCAAATATGAGACCAATGCCTTAAGATGTCAAAATTCTTGCTTATTATTAAATTAAGACCAAGTAACTGGATGGAAAGTTGCTTCTTAGATTCTTCACTAACCTGTATGCTATGTAAATCCTAAGACCTAGGTGTGATGCAAGAATCTTGGTTAGCTTTAAGATATATGCCTATTCTAAGTGGAACCTCCCCCCAACTGTTTTGAGACCAGTCTTTAGAGTAGGTTGTGGGATGGGAGCCAACGGGAAGCAAGCAGAGGCTTGATTAACGATACCTCCCCCTGTGTTCCAACCACCCAATGCCTCCAATGCTGCAAAGACTGTGGTTTTGACGACTACAAGGTCATCGAGTTAACCATTAGAAAGGTGTTGAATCCCTCAAGCTAAATTGAGAGAGGGTGGCCCTAGATGTCTATCAACCAAGCTTATGCTTGGAGGTAAGTTATTAATGCAAATAGACCTAGAATGCTTGTGCAAGGTGGATGAGTGATTTTTGAGTTAAGATTGCTTGTGTAATGTTCCTTTTTCTGGTGTTCCTTATGACATGGTTAGGATGGACTTTCACAGTTGGGGCCAGACAGGTCACAGGCGCAGGTTGGTTTCATCAACGGGCCCAAGGACTTTTGGAGAGGTTTTGAGGAGTTTCTATGAGGTCCGATGGCATTCACTTGGTATATACCATCATCTGCAGTGTGCACAGTTTGCCTTTCGTTCCAGTGCATTCCGACAACTTTCAAAAAACAGAGTTATTATTGGGCCTAACTCAATTAATTATGCTTAAGGTGGCATTCCGAGAGGAATACTTGATAGAACGCCTTAGTGTAATAGCTCGTTGGAACTAGAACGAGAAGATCTACAAGATGCGATGTTTAGATGTGGGTTTCAGTGACCGAAGGAGACATGGTGGCCAATTTACCCTTTTCCCGCATTAAAAAGAATATTTAATTGAAATAAAAGAGGGAAAAGTGCTCCATGATTAAAATAACAATAAAATAAGAGTCCATCAAATCTATAAAGGAGGAGGAGGAGGCCATTGGAGGATAGCTTGGATTTGTGATTTCTTCTTGTGGAGAGGTTTGAGAACTCGGTTCTCCACTTCAGCAGTAGCCCCAGGACAAAAACCCTCGGGTGACCATAGTGAGAGTGGATGAAAGCCCACCTCATCTCCTTGGTGGATTCAGCCAGAATTCACAGGTGCAATGATTGATTTCAGTTCAGATTTGGGAGGGCCAGTTTCAGCATCAGAGCAAGATCAGTTTTGGAGACTAGATCGTCTATCTTAGTTATTTCAACTATATCATCATGTACACTCTTTCAGTTATTTATTATAATGAAAGTTGAGATTATTTCTGCTCATTGTGTTATTGAATTACATGCACTCTACGTGTTATTTTTTTACAGGGCAATCTTTTATTAATTGAATGGTAAATTTATGAAGAAATTTTGGTTGAGATAGTTTTCTGCATAATTAGCAAAATATCTTTTTTGGGACATTACAGCTTGGTTGTTTAGGTACTTAAAGTTAGGATTAATCTTCAATGACAAGAGTACTTATCGATAAATGGAAATAAAATCTTATTACCAAGAATGTGCCAATTATTAAGTGCCAATATTAAACAATCCAAAGATAATTATCTTCCACAATATGTTTATCCAATGAACGATTAGCCAATGACTATCAATCACAATTCCAATGATGATTATCAACAATCTTATGCCACTTATCATAATTAAAATTTTAAATGCCAAGATGACCAAATAGATTCTTCAATGCTTATGGAGCACAATTAGAACAAGATACTCAAATGCCAATTTATCACTTGCCAACACAATTAGATATCAAAAAGTGATATGACTTAGATCACAAGTTATCAATATGCCCAAAAGAGTTAAGATATTCAACACCAAGAGATTTTATGATTAGAATGTTTTAATGAGTTATTTTAGTGCTAAGTTAACAATTCTTAAATCTAACGTAAGACAAGTAAACATTAGATTTCAATAACATAAGTCACAATGAGCCAATTAGATCATAAAAACCACTTATGTGACATATAGGACAATAGCAAGTAAATCACTCTAGATCAAAAAACTATCAAGCATATGACAACAAAATATGACCAATGAGATTCCCAATGACTTGCCAAGCAATTATACGAGTTGCTTAACCCTGTTATGATGAAATATTCAAAGAAATGTCAGATCTGGAAACACTTATAACAGCAGTAAGAGAGATATGCAAACAGTGAGATACCAATGTGAAAGTGTGTGCCAAATAAAGCCCAAAAATTGCCAAATGCTAGAACAATCTTGCCAAATTGAAAATTTTGATTTTTTAGCCTTATATGATGAAATCTTCAGATCTGATCTATTGATTATGCAGAGATATTTCAGTCACTAAAAAAGTAGATCTATGCTCAAGAAACAATGCCCAAGTCACCAAACAATTAGCAAAATTTTTATTATCAAATTTTTAGTGTTTAGACCACTTAGATGTGATTTTAGGGCACTTAATTAAGTATTTTGTCACTGTTATGAAAGATTTATTACAGCTGTACCAAAACAGTGAGAGGACAAGGTTTTAGAGATCAAACCATAGGCCCAAGCTAGATCACCGGATTCGCTCTAAAGGGGTCACGAATCCCGAATCCGTCGAATCCGACACGATTCGGTACGGATTCGTGTCCTTTTTGGATGACACGTCGTGTCCTTTTTTGCCATGTCGTGTCACGAAAATCCGAATCGTGTCTGCATTTTTTGAAACGAGTCCTGGAAAAATCGAATCGTGTCTAGAAAAACCTCATGCGCGGGTTAAAAGGCGGGGGTTTGCGGGTGTATTTACACTTTATTTGAGCACTGAGAGCAGAGCTGCGCGCTAAGAGAGAGCAGACGCACGTTGCACCAAACCTGAGCCATCACTACAGCTACCAGCCTCAGCCCTCCAGGTAAGTTCATGCCTTCATTCATGCCTTGCGGGTGTATTTGGAACTTAGTTTTGTAGCTTTCCTATAGTTTATCTTTTATGCAGTTTCCTAAACAATGCACATATTTATTTGTTTCTAATAGATAAGGTATGGTCACTCTCATCTATACGAATTTCTGGAATATATCATGTATACATACCTTCGTTGTCTCTTTCACTGATCTTGGCCTTGTCAAGGCTTAAAGCCTCATTATTTGGTCCTCCAAGAAATTCTGTTCAGCCTCTATCATTGTGGAAGTTATTAAGTTCAGGTCTTCAATCATGATTACCCAGTTCTGCACCCTAATTGCATAAATCTTGTCCTAAGAACAGAAAAGTGCTCCTATTCAATACAATTTTGAGTTCTAATAACTCAGTCGGAAATTTGTCTTTGCTCTGCTATAATTAATTAACTCGACATTAATAAGGTACATTGTGTGATGACTGAGTCTCTGTATGCATGGGTTCAGACAAGTAGTTTTTTTGTTGATGTTGACCTCAGATAATGCTACAAGATTGTATTCTCACTACAGTACAATGGTGTATGGCATCATTGCTTCAGATCAAGCATCACTGAACAGTGATCAATGTTTACACTGTACAGTTTAATAGTTTAGGCAGCCAGCAGCCATATAAAATTAGGCATGCCGCAATGCTATATGATATATATCATCTCTTAAGGAGGTCGTTTCATCAATTGGAGAGATAATTGATATTTGTTTACAGTCAGCTCCAGGTGTGAGTTTGTATTGGGCCAAATTCAAAAACCATTGTTGTAGCATCCTAGCAAGGAGGCCGAATTATAGCAATCCTCAAGTCTAGCTTCTCATATCAGTTGGAAAATTGTTCCTATGCATCCAAGAGAATTGTCATTAGCTGGTAGCATCCAATTTTGCTGAAGAAAACCCCAGGTTCTTTTTTCCTATTGCAAAATACATCTATTTTATCAGTTATAAAATTTATATAAATATATAGATAGCTGAATATTTTTGGGTTGTCCTCGTTGAGAGAAAGATATCCCTTTGACTGATATACATGATGCATGTTTACGGTGTTTTTCTCTTTCTGAATTTAATATAAGTTAATAACCCATACCTTGCTCTTGGGAGAAATTTGGAACATAATCTTGGCATTATGTATCTTTGTATACCCTGAGATTTATTAAAACACATTTACAGCCATCCACCCACAAACTGCTTGAAGAAACTTCACAAAGACCATCACAAGAAAACTCAGAATTTGGTGTGAAATTGAAGGTATTCTTGAGAGAGGACTCAGTACCCAATGATTAAAATTTAAAACCTTACTGACTTGACCAACAAGTCCTGAAGGCTGAAAGTAAGAATTTGTAGAACAATTAATTCATTATGATTATCAGATTATATTAATATGACTTACTGCTCCTTGAAATTTGGTTCAATGCCCCATGCATCAACTTTAGCCTCATGAACATCCCATGGTTTAAGCCACTAAGATTATGTGAGAAAATATGATGTGCAATGGCATCCTCAAACTGAATTAGGATAGCAACAGTAAACTGAATTAGGATAGCAACAAGTTACAATTTTTTTACAGCAGTTTGTTCATTTTTTAATTTTTTTTGCATTTTTAAATTTTTGACAGCAGTTTGTTCATTTTTTTTACAGGTTGTCGTTGAGGTAACACTGTGGTCCGTAACAGTGTTCATGGCTCAATCAAAGGCAGCAGTTAGGGGGCAAAGGAAGGGCAAGAATGTCATGGGTAGAGATGCCCTTCCTCCCCCAATATCATCAGTCTGCTGCAAGTAATGTTGAGGGAAGAGGACTTAAAGACAATGATAAATATCCATTATGGAAATATGTCACAAGAGAGGATGGGCCAAACAACAAGGGAAAGGGAGGAGGCAATGTGCAATGGAAATGCAACTTTTGTAACATTTCTTTCAAAAACACATATTACCGTGTGAAATCACATTTGTTGGCTATACCTGGTTGTGGGATTGGATCTTGTAGAGCTATTACTTCACAAAAGAGAAAAGAATTGGAAAAGGAGGCCAATGTTGGTATGGAACATGTGGCACTGGCTTCAAAATAAAAAAACCCAATAATGAAGACCCCCTTTCATTTTTGAGGAAAGCCACCACCAAATTTCCATTTGAGAGTTCTACTTCTAGTGGGGGACAAGCATTAAAAAGAAGATCACTTGGTCCAATGGACAAGATTTTCCAAAAAGAGAGATGGGAAGAGCTTGATCTCACCATTGCCTTCTTCTTCTATCAAAACTTCATATCATTTAATGTTGCACGTTCACCTTTATTTGTTGAGATGTGCCGAGGTCTAACTCAAGGGGCTCCAGCAGGGTATGTGCCTCCTGGGTCAGAGAAGCTGAGAACCACATTGTCGACGAAGGCAAAAAAAGAGGTGCAAAAAATGCTTGAGCCTATTATGGCATCATGGCCAACATTTGGGGTTAGCATTGTTTCCGATGGATGGACAGATCCAGCACGACACCCAATCATCAACTTCATGGTGTCTTCCTTGAATGGTCCAGTTTTCATGAAAGCAGTGGATACACTTGGTGACTACAAGGATGCACAATTTATGGGTGAGTTATTTATTAAAGTTGTTGAAGATGTAGGTGTTGAATCTTGTGTGCAAATCATTACAGATAATGCACCTGTTTGCAAGGCGGCTGGCATGATTGTGGAAGCTAAATATCCACAACTGTTTTGGACACCTTGCATTGTCCACTCATTGAACTTAGCACTGAAATCCATTGCTTCTGATGTGCTTTGGATTGGAAGCATTATTGAGGATGCAAGACATATCCGTAACTTTGTGCAAAATCATACAAATGCCCTCACTATCTACAAGGAGTACAACAATCTATCATTGTTGAAGATTGCTGATACACAGTTTGCATCTTAATTCATGATGTTGAAGAGGTTGAGGGAGGTCAAGACCACTCTTGGGTCCATGGTTATTTCTGAGTTTTGGTCTTTTTGGAGAAAGACAGATCAGGCAGCCTCTAAAAGAGTGAAGGACACAGTACTAGATGATGCTTGGTGGGAGAGGGTAGATCTAATTATTCGGATCATGGACCCTATCATCTCTTTGCTTAGAGTTGCAGATACAGACAAACCCATCCTAGGAGAGGTTTATGAGGGATGGGATTCCATGATTGAGTCCGTGAGGAGCATTATTCTACAGAGTGAGTGCCCCCAGTATGAGACATCAACAGAGGCCTTCTGCGATAACATACATGATATTCTTGTCAGAAGATGGGACAAGAATTGTACACCTTTACATTGTTTGGCTCACTCATTGAACCCCAAATACTACAGCCATGAGTGGCTGAATGGTGGACCTTCCCGTAGATTCCCTCCTCACATGGATGCTGAAATCTCACAGGGGAGGAAAGAGGCATTCAAGCGGATTTATCAGGATAGTGCATTGCTTGCTGAGGTGGAGGATGC
>APFE030257596.1:3205-26917 GCA_000404065.3 Pinus taeda
TTGGCACCTTTTTCAAAAGCCACAGGATTAGTGGTGTTAATGATGAACTTGGAACAGCACTGATTTTTATATGGGCACTGTGTTTGGTTTTTTGGATACTGATATTAAGACATTATCAACCTTCTCAATTCCATATTGGCAAATATGCTTATCCTTTGAGCTTGACAATCCATTCCATTTAACATGTTGAAACATGTCTACCTTTTGTTCCCTTCTCAGCAATAACTGCAACACACGCCAGTACCACGACACCTAACGATCTAAAACACAGCGGACCTGATAGCTGGGTGAGATTTGCTATGTATTCAAACAAATCCCCAATTTCGTAGCGCAGCCAGTGCAAAATATGAATTATGTGCTACTGAAATCACCTAAACATTTTGCGCTGCGAAACTGCTAAAAGGGTTTATGTGCTTATTTGCAGACATTTAGCATCGAAATTTGTCAGTGATAACAGAACCATTGTTTCATCATGCCATTTTCTGCATTATCATCTATTAGGTCATAGACACATTATCCATTCACATACAAGTAAAAACATGCTAAGAGCCATACACAACTGTTGTCATAAAATGTGCATATAACTAGCATAATAGGAACATAAATATAATAAACATGGAATCCATCAAATCCATAAATACATCAATACCTTTACACATGGAAACAAAAGAAAGGATTTCTCATTAATGAATGGAATGAACCAACTAGAGATGGGACTACCACATTCCACCCGACTGTAGAATGGTTGAGCCAAATCTCTCTTCATCCATTCACCCACGTGCCATATTCCAAGCATGAATGTGGGATCTCACAGAAAACACCAATTAAAACTCATACAGGGCTTCTAGAGACCATTCACCTCGACCCATCAAATAGTGATTCCACCTCATAGTCACATATCACCAAAACCATCATCATATTGGTCTCCATCCTAGCCATCCAGGATCCAAAGAATTTGTTCCAACCAAGGTTCCCAGACTAGTAAATCAACCCACCAAGGGCTCTAGAGAATTTTTCAAACCAAGGCTCCAGAACTAGTAACTCAACCCAAGTTGTTATAGGGCTCCAAAGTATTTGTCCAACCAAGGCTCCAGGAACTAATAACTCAACCCAAGCTAAGGAAACATGAGAACCAACAGAAACAAAACAATGAAAATAAACCCACAATCACCATGGTTATCCAAGAAATGGCAAGGCTACCAATCCACTATCAATCTAGGAAATCCTCCATGCCAATGACAGATCATGACCAAGAATCCACATGCATATGCCATGCATGTCCAAACTAGTGAAGAAATCATACATGCAACTTGGTACTTGCAAGCAAATATGATGTAGTTGTTGATGTTGATGCCTTCTTCCATCTTCTTGCTCTTCCTTTTCCTTCTTGCTCCAAGAATCCAAGTATGCCACACCCTCCAAGAGTGTTCCAGGAAAACTCTAAGTATCCAAGAGTATGAGAGAGAGAGAGAGAGAGAATAATGAGAGAGCTCCAAAGCTAAACTGAGAAAAAGTTACCAATTGATCCTCATAAGCCTTTTTGTGAATGAGGCCTCTATTTTCTTCATTTTCCATTATTTTCCTTATTTTTTCTCCTCACATGCAACCTATGACCTTTCACTTCCTTTTTCTCCTAATTTTCATTATTTTCATAAATAAATGTGCCAAAATTGTAGTTAATGTCATAGCCATTTCCTTAGCCATAAATAACCAAATGAACACCCCCCTAGGATGTCTTTCCCAACATTAAGCTTGGAATAAGTGTCCCATTCATTTGTGGTCATTGTTTTTAACTTTATTACATGGAATTTTCACCTTGGGGTACACCATCCTCGATGTTCAATCACACCTATACCTCAACAACTTGCTAAAATAAGACATGCTACTCATGGAGCTTTATAACACAGCTCGATGCAATATTTACAATGAAAGATATGCTCAAGACATCACATCATGACAACATGACAACATACCGCATAGTGGAGCTTTATAACACAACTCGTTACGATATTTACGTCCATACGTAGGTGTACATATAACAACATCATCAAATTATACATACCAAAACATATGCCAAATCATATATCAAAACATAAATCAAACATATACTAACATCATATCTAAGCATATATATCAAAACATCATATAGCATATATCAACCATCATAAAGCATATATTAAACCAACATAAAACAAATTCTAAACCACCCTGAAGAAAATACCAAACCACCATAAGCAAATACCAAACCACCATGTCAAGCTGCTTTGCCTCAACCAAAAAACAAGGAAGGATACATAGCCCGCATCTAATCCACCATCTCCCATGTAGCTTCATCGGGCCCAAAGTTCTTCCATTTCACTTTAACTTGCTCTATTGCTCGGTTCCAGAGCATGAGCACCTTTTTATGCAATATAAAATGAGGCTTTGGCTAGAAATATCCATCTGGTTCCACCTACAATACAGACCAGTCAGTCACATGATCAACATATTTAACATACTTCTTAAGCAATGATACGTGTAAAACATCATGGACTTTCACTGTCGAAGGAAGAGAAAGTTGGTAGACTATTGGCCCAATCCACTCAATAATACAGAAGGGTCCACAAAACTGTGGTGCCATCTTGGCATAGGATCTAATCCACAAGGAGTTCTTCTTTGGTTTGATGCACAAGTACACTTGTTCCCCAACCTAGAACTCCTTGAACAACCTGTTCCTATCTGCATAACTCTTCTGCCTATCATTTGTTTCCTTAAGATTCTTCTTGATCACATATATCTCTTGTTCCATGTCCGCCAACATATCTAATTCAATCAATACTCTTCTAACCGAATCACTCCAACTAATGGGAGTGTAAAACTCCACCCATACAATGCTTCAAAATGACTCATCCTTAGTTACTCTTGATAACCATTGTTGTATGAAAACTCAGCCAAAGAGAGATACTCTTCCCATTTGCATTGTTGATGCATCACATACATCCTCAACATGTCTTCTAATATCTTGTTGACCCTCTCCATCTGTCCATTTGTCTACAGATGTTAAGTTGTGCTAAAGTCCAACTTTGTGCCTAAACCTGCAAAAAATCCTTCCAAAACTTGGAAGCGAACTTTGCATCCCTGTTTGACACAATCTTCTTCGGGAAACCATGTAGTATAACTACATCTCGGATGAATACCTGTTCCACATCACTAGCTGGGAACCTCGACTTCACTGGAACAAATTGTGAAACCTTTGTTAACCTGTCCACAATGACCATGATGGAATCATGTTGTTTCATTGTCTTTGGAAACCGTGTGATGAAATCCATGGAAATGACCTCGCATTTCCACTCTGGGATAATGATCGGCTATAGCAGCCCACCTGGATGTTTTCACTCTGTGTTCACTTGTTGACAATCGAAACATCTAGCCACAAACTATACTACATCCCTCTTCAGATTCGACCGATAGTAATATCTCTTCATTGCGATGAGTTTCTTCTGATAACTTGGGTGACCTAAATATGGTTTCAGATGAAACTCCCTCAAGATCACCTTCTTGAGCTCACTGCTATTTGACACATATATCATGTCTCGAAACCTGACCAATCCATCTTCTGTAAGACAAAAATCCAAGTCTTGTTCACCTACACTTATACCTATAACTGTACCTATGCATGTACTTGTACTGCCACATGTACAAATACCACTACATGTACATGTACCTACACCTGCACTTGTACCTGTAATATCACCCTGCTGCAACTTGTGCACAATCTCCATGTATCTAACATCCTATTGTCTTGCTTGCAAGATCTTGTCCTGCAAATTTGTCCCATAAGAGCTCATAGCTGCCAAGTGATTCACTTGTACCCACCTGCTAAGAGCATCTACAACTCTCTTCTCTTTTCCTTTGATGTACATGATCTCAAACTCAAACTCGTTGATCATGGCCAACCATCTAGCTTGCTTGGCGTTCGGATTTGTCATGTCAAACAAATACCTCAATCTAATGTGATCACTCATAGGCACAAACCACCTGCCAAGAAGATAGTGCCTCCACATCTTCAGTGCATTTATAATCACTGCTAACTCAAGATCATGTGTCGACAAGTTTTTCTCGTGCTCATTTAGTTTCCAGGACTCATAACATACCACTTGTCCATCCTACATAAGGACTCCACCAAGCCCTCTCTTGCGATCATCTATACATACTACAATCTCTTTGTCTGGATCTAAAATATGTAGTACTGGTGCATGTGTCAACAACTATTTAAGTTTCTCAAAGCTAGCCTCACACTCCTCAATCCATTTGAACTTCTTACCTTTCCTTTATAAGGATGTAATGGGATAATAAATCTACAAGAAGTTCTTGATAAACCTCCTGTAATAGCCTGTCAGACCCATGAAAGATCTCACTTCATCCACATTCTTAGGAGCTACCCACTCCATGATGGCCCTTATCTTCTTTGGATCTACTACAATGCCCTCCTTGGAGACAACATGTCCAAAGTAGTGCATCTTAGTCTCAATGAAGCTACATTTACTGAGCTTAGCATACAACTAATGCTCTCTCAACAACCTCAACACTACTACAAAGTGCTCAGCATGCTCTTCCTCATTTTTAGAATATACTAGTATATCATCAATGAACACAATAAAAAACTTATCCAAATATGGACGCAACACACTATTCATCAAACACATGAATGTAACTGGAGCACCCCTTAAGCCAAATGGAACAACAACAAAATTATAATGCCCATACCTAGTTCTGAATGCAGTCTTGTATATGTCCTCCTCTTTGATGCGTACTGATGGTACCCGAATCTCATGTCAATATTCAAGAACATTGTTGTTCCCTTCAATTGATCGAACAAGTCATTAATCCTTGCCAAAGGATATCTATTCTTGATAATCACTTTTTTCAACTGCTTGTATTCAATGCATAATCTGAGGGTACCATCTTTCTTCCTCACTAACAAGACCAGTGTGCCTCATGGTGATACACTTGGCCTAAAGTATCCTTTGTCCAACATCTCATTCAGCTGTAATTTTAACTCAACCAACTCAAGTGTGCTCATCCCGTAAGGTGCTTTTGATGCTCGAGTTGACCCTGGCACTAACTCAATAGAAAAATCTACCTCCCTATGAGGTGGCAACTCTATAATGTCCTTAGGAAATACATCCATGAACTATTGTAGAACCAAGTACTTATTCAACACATCTGCATCCTCAACCTCCTTTCCCTTATCACTAGAAATATGTACTACAAATAACTTGCACCCTTTCCTGCAGGTACACTTTTCTTGCATAGTTTTCACAGTCCTAACTGATGTGGCCTTCTTCTTACCTTGCAAGTCTCTTGGTTCTCCATTGTCATCAACACACTTAATAGCTTTATCATAGCAGTCAACCTTGGTTCTATGTAAATGCAACCAATCCATGCCCAGTAATATACTGTACGAACCCAACGGTAATATATTTAAATGTATTGCAGTAGGCATACCATTCAAAGCAAATGCACAATCTCTTACCCAATGATGAACTTGCTTCTTCGTACCTATATTCAACTACACTAACCAAGACTCTGCATGCAACTCCTTATTCAAACCTCACGTATCCACCAAGTTAGGACTAACATAGCTATAATTAGATCCAGGGTCAATCAAAATAGAAATAACTTGATCACAAAGCT
Organism: Pinus taeda; assembly: GCA_000404065.3. Taxonomy (NCBI): domain Eukaryota; kingdom Viridiplantae; phylum Streptophyta; class Pinopsida; order Pinales; family Pinaceae; genus Pinus; species Pinus taeda. Next base: position 8,882 of record APFE030257596.1, read on the forward strand.
TACCATCCATCTCAATGACATATGTTTGATGCTCGACCTTCCTGTTGTCCACGGTTGCATAGATATGAGGAGTACTTTGGCCTACATCTCCAACAATTTGTACCTCCTATGCATTGTATATCTAAGGTCTAACACGTTGATGCTGTAGACAATATCTCCTAAGGTGGTCCTTGCCACAAGTCCAACAACACATGGGATCCTTACTCTGCTACTGAGTCTGATGTCCTTGTCCTCTATCTGATGCATTGAACTTCTTAGGTGGTGCAACATTCTTCTTGTTATTTATACTATGTGGCCTTGCTCAATGTTTATCCCATTTGCACTTGTTCTTTACATCACCTCTCTAGTCTGACTTAGTCTCCGTTCTATGGTTCGATTGTTCATTGCAATGCCTTAGCTTTCAAATGGCCTCCTCCAATGATCTAGGCTCATCAAACCCTATCTTGTCTTTGAATGCAATTGGTAATCCACTAATGAACCTTTGAATATTGGCCTTTTCCTTAGGAAGATAAGGCATATACCTCAGCAACTCCAAGAACCTACTAGTGTACTCATCATCTATCATGGAACCCATATTTAATTCATAAAATTATTTTTCCCTGTCATCAAAGTATCTTTTTGACAAATACTTCTTCTTGATTAATTGCTAAAATTCACTCCAAGTCTAATCATCCTCATGAATACATCTGACATTCTTCACATATTCCCACCAAATGTTTTCTTTACCTTTGATACTGAAGGTATATACTCTAGCTTTCATGTTCTCTGAGTATTCATGCAACCTGAATAACTTCCTCATGCCAAGAAACCATGCCTCTACATCCCGTGGTTTCTTCATTTCCCCATCAAAAGTAGGTGGCTTCACTTTCTTAAATTCATCCGAAAAATACCCCCTATCACTCCTCCTATAAGGATGGTACTGATGACGATCATAGTGCCTATCTGAATCAGAACTAGAATCATACATGTGTCTATCCCTTCTCCTCTCCAGAGTGTCCAACAATCTACCATCTCATTTGGTGTCATATCTATCTGACCTGTGTATACTACGAGACTTGATGCCATATGCCCCATTAGTTTTTTCCTCCTACTCATGACTGATCTGGAGTGGTCCTTGTCATTGCAAATTCGACTAGATCTGAAGTATGTGTGCATTTACCTCCACTAACCTTTCGTGTGGCTGCATAATTTTGTCATTATCTACCTTACAACTCTTGATCTCTTCCTTTAAACTTCTCAGTATCATTTCCAAGTGGGAAGAATTCCCAACACCATATTGCTCTTTGGATTTGTAGAGAGAGTCTCTATAGTCAACCATCTTGTTATCCATTTGATATTTGTTCCTACAAGGCATAATATGTCAAATAATCCAATTCAGAATAAACCAACATACCTTAGTATAGCTTGGGGAGGATACCTTGTCCGCAAGATTACCAAATCAGTGTGATACATGTATAACATAATCATAGCAGCATATAGACACACAAATAAATGTACCAACTCATAAACATTACTCTAACTAGGATCCAATCATCAATGCAAGGCCATATCAATAATGCATGTTATGACCTCATGCATGATAACAACCATCACTCCATTGTACACATTTCCACATGCAACCAGGAGTATGCATAAACAATGCCAAACAAACTACAAATATGCATAACCACTTGTAGTCAGGCATAATCAACCAGTTCTTGTAATCAACCTACAAGATTGATGCATGTAATAAAAATATTCAAAATGTAACCTAACATACAAGGATGTGAGTAGGTACCATGAAATCAAAATGTAAGTGACATGTAATCCATACACAATCAGTAACATACTCATTTCAAATACATTTCAAGAAAATCAATAGAAAATTCTCCATGATAACCATACTACAACCCGAATTTGACATCAAGCAATTGCAATAAGTATCTAAGCGTAAGAGACACACATGCAATTGACATGCATGCATGACCAACACATACCCCATCCAGTTTGAGGGGTGAACCATGCTTTGATACCACTCTATAACACCCTCCTCCCACATCTACCCAAGCAACTGGCCAGCCGAGGTAAACATGCGACGAGATGCCACTATGATATGATTCGACCTCCTAAGTCACATTAAGGAAATGGAATCAACAAAAACACACCATACAAAGATACAACATCATCAACAGAACCCTTAAAGGACAAGTCAGCCACTCAAACAGCATGTCCCTGGGTACCGATGTTATTTTAGTTCTCTTGGGCCATAGTCGCTCTCATATTATGGGCAAGGGAGTGACCAACAACCTAAATTCGCTCTCAGAGGCCTACTTGCTAGCGACTGTGGACCATAATTGTCAGTGTTGTGCCAATGACCCCCAGATTTAAGCCACTTTTTTAGGCTCAGATTCCAGGACACTGCCCATAACTGATCCATCTCTTCAAATCAATAAAGTAACAAGAAAATGAAAGTACTAAATCAAATACTTGTTCAAGACCTTGAATGGATCCCTACTATCCATGACAGGCATTTTGTCAAACATAACATCGACATGTAATCTACCGGTGTAAATAACAGAGTTAAGCATAGGGATCTCATACTTATCTAAGGATCACTATGAACTGTTGTTTTTTCATGCCATTTGTTGCATTATCATCTATTAGGTCATAGACACATTATCTATTCACAAACAAGTAAAAGCGTGCTAAGAGTCATACATAGTTGTTTTCATAAAATGTGCATATAACCAGCATAATGGGAACATAAATATAATAAACATATAATCCATCAAATCCCTAAATACATCAGTACCTTTACACATGAAAATCAAGGGAATGGATTTCTCATTGATCAATGCAATGAACCAATTGGAGATGGGACTACCATGTTCCACTCAACCGTAGAATGGCTTAGCCAAATCTCTCTTCAACCATTCACCCTCATGCCATATTCCAAGCATGAATGTGGGATCTCATAGAATACATCAATCAAAACTCATCCAGGGCTTCCAGAGTCCATCCACCTCAACCCATCAAATAGTGATTCCACCTCACAGTCAGACATCACCAAAACCATCACCAAATCGGTCTCCATCCTAGCCATCTAGGGATCCAGAGCATTTGTTCCAACCAAGGCTCCAGGGCTAGTAACTCATCCCACAACTATCGCCAGGATCTAGAGTGTTTGTCCAACCAAAGCTCCAAGACTAGTAACTCAACCTAAGTTGTTACAACACTCCAGAGTGTTTGTCCAACTAAGGCTTCAAGAACTAATAACTCAACCCAAGCTAAGGAAACATGAGAACCAACCAAAACAAAACAATGAAAATAAACCCATAATAACCATGGCTATCCAGGAAATGGAAAGGCTAGGCAATCCACTGCCAATCTAGGAAATCCCCCATGCCAATGACAGATCATGACCAAGAATCCACTTGTATGTGCCATGCATGTCCAAACTAGTGAAGAAATCATACATGCAACTCGGTACGTGTAAGAAAATCTAATGTAGTTGTTGATGTCGATGCCTTCTTGCGCCTTCCTACTCTTCCTTTGCCTTATTGCTCCAAGAATCCAAGTACGACACACCCTCCAAGAGTGCTCCAAGAAAACTATAATTATCTAATGATATGAGAGCGAGAGAGAATCATGAGAGAGCTCTAAATTTCAATTGACAACATGTTAGCAACTGATCCTCAGAAGCCTTTTTATGAATGAGGCCTCTATTTTCTTCATTTTCCATTATTTTCATCCTCACATGAAATCTATAACCTTTCACCTCATTTTTCTCCTATTTTCCATTATTTTCATAAATAAATGTGCCAAAATTCCTTTTAATGCCTTATCCATTGCCTTTGCCAATTTCCTTAGCCATAAACAACCAAGTGAACACCCCATATGATGTTTTTCCCAACATTCAGCTTGGAATAAGTGTCCCATTCATCCGTGGTCATTGTTTTTAACTTTATTACATGAAATTTTCACGAGGATTATTACAATTATGAGGTGTATCAGTGTACCCCACAAATATCCCCAAATCTGATGTTGGATCCAACTTCTTTCGTGCATTTTTTTTCACATGGAAATATATTGATGACCCAAAGACCCTGAAGTGACCAACATCTAGCCTCTTACCCAAATAAGCCTCCTCTGGTGTCTTCATCCCAAGTATCTGATGCAGGCTACAGTTATGAAGATAAAACATTGTGTTGCATGCCTCAACCCACAAGTGTAGTGGGAGACCCTGATCATGCAACATCACCTTCGCTACCCCTACTATGCTTCTATTCTTCCTCTCAGCCACCCCATTTTGCTAAGGGTTATGGGGTGCCATCAACTCCCATCTAATTTCCTTCGCTACACAAAAGTTCTTAAACTCATTTGATACATGATCACCACCATTATCACTTCATAGAGCTCTAACCTTCTTACCTGACTCTTTTTGCACCAATTCTTTAAACTCACAAAAATTTGTGAATGTTTGATCCTTTTTCTGCATAAAAAATATCTAGCATTTTCAAGAAAAGTCATCAACAAATATAACAGAATACATGTGTTTAGTCGTGGATGTTGTCGAGAATGATCCACACACATCTGAATGGACTCACTCTAGAATAGCCTCTACTCAATTGTCTTTGTCATGAAAGGAAGATTTGGTGCATTTAGCCAAAGTACACCCCTTACATGTATCAACTTGCTCTACTGTACCTTTGGGCAAACTGGTAGAGATATGATACATGATATTCAAATCCCCATGATGGAAGTGACCCAATCACTTGTGCCATAACTCACCAACATCTTGGCTCTACACCATCTTTGCTTTCGAGCTCAAAGTAGCACAATTCTCTACCTCCAGCTTATAGATATTCTTCACTTGAATCCCTATCTTCTTTACTTGACCCATGGTTATGTGTTGAAGGAGTGCCTTTCCTTTTGATAAGATCACATCATAGCCTATATCCTCAAGCATGGAAATGGATACCAAGTTCTTCTTTAGCCTAGGCACATATATAACATTATTCAAGGTGAGTGGAGTCCCATGCTCCCTCTGAAAAGTAACTGTGCCCAATCCAGTAGCACTATACCTCTTGTCATCACCCATCTCGATATGCATCTGGATATCTTCCTCCTCCAAGTCATTGAATAACTCCTTGTTGCTAGTCATGTGGAATTAAGTTCCACTATCTAAGTACCATACACTTCCCATCATTGATGACACCATGCATGCCATGAGGGAAAAGTTCAATTCGAATTGAGAGGCCAAATCCTCACCTGCCGTTCCTCCTGACGCCTTATTCTTGGACTTCTTAAGTGGACAATTTGTAGCAAAATGGCCTAGCTCATGACAATGAAAGCTCTTAAATTTTTTCATGTCTTTCTTCTTACCTCCATGACAAGAATCCAATTTGGAATGGGAAGCTTTCCCTTTCCCCTTCTTTGCCTTAATCACTAAGGCACAGTTCTCTTTATCATCAGTCTTTAATGAAGAGCTATCCTTGGTGTTCCTCCAGATCTCCTCCTTCATCAAATCTGACAATAGTCCTTCCCAATCTAGAAGCTTCTTCGGACCATTCACAGAGCGTTGATATCTATGCCAACTCTTTGGGAGTCCTAGAAGAGAAAGACTCACCATATCATCCTCGGCAACCATGATTCCAACACTTCCAAGTTCATCAGGACATTAAGTGAACTTGGTCAAGTTTTTTGGAATAGTCTTGCCTTTCTCCATTTTGATTTTTCACAGTTTGTCCTTTAGTGCCAATTTCCTTTGGTTATTGTTGTTATGATACAAGTTCATCAATGCTTTCCACATAGAATATGGAGTTTCCTTTCCATGGAGACTCGAGACAATATGGTCTCGAACTCCCTCAAGGATTATCCGCCTCACCTTCACCACACACTTCTTCCATTCAGCCAGAGTTTGTGCATCCAATTATGTTGGCTTAGGAATGTCTTGATCAACGAATTCCTTCAAGCCATTATCCTCAAGCACAGCCTCCATTATGTCCCTCTAGGATATATATTTCGAGCTGCCTTTCAAGGCCTACTCGAGCCACAAACCGTAGAACACCATCTGTTGATCCTAAATTATGTATTCCAAATTTGAATTTCACCTATAACCCAAAACTAAAAACCTCAAAATATCCTCTAGTATATTGTCTTCAACTCTGATACCGTGTAGATTTTCTTGTAGATTCACAAGCTCATGCAATTTACTAAAGCACAGGACAAGAATTTACTTCTACTTTCAACCAGAAGAAGCCAATATATCGATGAAAACAATATGGACAAGAAGAAGACAAATCAATGGCACATAACATAATAAGTTTTCCTGGGGAAAGCCACTACTCAAAACCCCACATATCTATTTTTCGTTAATCAGAAATATGAGTAAATATACAAAGCTTGTTCTCAAAAGAACAATTCCACACAAGTATGCTCAACTCTCTGCCTCACAAGCCCGCTCTTGGCCAACACTTTGCCAATTTCCACTGGCTGCCAAGCCCCTATTTCCTTGCACAATTCCTAGGATGAATAGCCCGTAAGTAAAGGGAATCCCTGCTTCCAAAACTGCGCAATCCTAATTAGGTCTTTTTCTTGATTGCATGCATGATATTTACAACTCAGTAAATCATACAAATGATTGTACATTGTCCCTACACTCTAGTCTCAACTGGGTCTTTCTCAGAACTGTAATGCATGAGTTTTGGATGAGTTAATATTAATTTATCTAGAGTAGAACTTGTGGATGCACCAATGCACTAACTGACTGCTAATCCTCTACTAGTTCAACAAATAGTTAGAACTAGTTTAACCGACTATAAATCAGTAAATTGATTTATCTAATTACAACTCAATCTAAACTCATACTGGACCCCTAAAATTTAGGGAGAACACTTACATGACTTTCAAAAGACTTCCAACTCGAAATTACTAAGATAATTAAGTTAATTAAACTTAATTAACTATTTACAAGTTTCTATGAGAATAGAATTCGATTTTTAATTCACAGTTTAAATTCAAGGACAAATTTAAATTGGATTTCTTGTTGTCATTTCTCAACAATTCGGCTTTCCATTGAAAATTAATCCCTTCTCTCTGAAATTCAGTAATTGCAAGAACAACCTTAGATAAGTTTTAGATAAATATTTGATAGTAATCAACTAACCCCATTAAATATCATACTTCAGACATATTATGAGGAATAGTGCAATCCATGATTTCCTTAAATTTTTCTGGGTCAACTGCCACACCCCTCCTTTGAGATTATATGCCCCAAGTACTGAATCTGGGATCGAAATTTTTTGCATTTTTTGAGTTTTTCATAGATCTTATGGTCTCAACAATCATAACACAATTGTTAGGTATTTCTCATGCTCTTCCTTGTTCTTACAATATACCGGGATGTCATCAATGAAGACTAGCACAAACTTGTCTAGACAAGGACTCAAAACATTATTCATCAAGCAAATAAAAGTAGTAGGAGCATTTGTAAGCATGAATGGCACAACCATGAATTTTTAGTGCTCATGCTTGGTTCTAAATATTGTTTCATGTATATCTTCATCCCTGATATGCACCTAATGGTACCCTAATCTTAGATCAATTTTATAGGAGATTGTTGCTCCCTTCTTCTGATAAAATAGATAATCGATCCATAGAAATGGGTCTCTATTCTTGATAGTGGTTTTATTGAGTTGTTGATAGTCAACGCACAACCTTAAGATATCATCTTTCTTTCTAACAAAGAAAACAAGCACTCCCCAAGGTGATACACTCGACTTGATGTGACCTTTATCCAACATTTATTTTAACTATAGCTTCAACTCAATCAACTCAAGCAAGCTCATTCTTTAAGGGGTTTTAGATGTTGGAGTCATTCCAAACATAAATTCAATTATGAAATCAACTTCCCTGTGCAATGGTAATCTTGGAATTTCCTCAAGAAAAAATCCTAAAATTGTTTTAAGATCAGGTGTTCTCTCAAGCCATATTTGTTTCCTTCAGGTTCATTAGTGATGTGGAAAAGGAAAACCTACACCCCTTCGTGCTACGTCATTTTAATTGTAGCATTGTTACTATCTTGACAAATATTTATTTTAATTTTCCCTATAACACCATCCTTTCACCACCCTCAATGAGATGTTAAATCAACTTATCAAACCAATTAATTTTTGTCTTATGCCTAGCCAATTAGTCCATCCTGATGAGGATGTCATAAACACCCATTGGAAATTGATTTATATTTTCTATCATGGGCATACCATTCAACATGAATTGCCACACCCTTACCACATGCTCTACTTGTCTCTTTGTCCTTGTGGCCAACTGAACTTTCTAGGACTCATTATGCATTATTCTTGGTAAGGCACACCTCTTAGCCACTTTTGGGCGTACATAACTAAATTTTGAACCTAAGCCTCTAAAAATGGATATTTCTTGGTCATTGATCATACCTTCCATTTTAATTATTGAGGCCTAATGATCATCCTACCTATTTTCCATGGCTGCATATATGTGAGGTACACTCTGATCCATTTCATTCACAGTATCAGCTTCTTGCACATTATATGCTCTTAGGCCATCCTGCTACCACTAAGGGAATTCCCTCTATTGGTGGTTCTCTCCACATGTCCAACATTGCATAGGTCCTTCCTTGAACCCTTCATCCCCAACTCCAATGGGCCTTGTGAACCAATCCTTTCCTGTAGCAATAGCCCTATGCTTTTATTCCCCTTTGGCATGAGTAACTAACCTATTGGTTCCTATTATACGCTTCATCCCTTTCCCTTTGAATCCAAGATTTCCCTTTGGTTTCTAGTATATCTTGAATTCTAACTTATGTTTTGATTGCTCATTATAGTACTTCAATTTCTTGATAGTCTACTCCAATGTTGTTAGCTCGGTGAACTCTATTTTTTCCCTAAATACATGAGGTATCTAGTTGATATAACATTGAAACTTTACCTTATCATATTTGATGTAGGGCAAGTATATTAAGAGATCCAAGAACCTATTAGCATACTCTTCATCTATCAATTTCCTGAGTTTGAGCTCGTAGAACTCTTTGACCTTCTTATCATAATACTCCTTAGATAGATACTTATTTATAAAGTATCTTTCAAACCTTTCCCAAGCCAACTCTTTCTCTTTTATATCTTTCACATTCCTTACATATTCCCACCAAATTTCAGCATTTCCCTTCAGATTGAAGATGGCTAGTTTGGCTTTCATGTTTTTAGAGCAGTTGTGAACTCTAAAATACTTCTTCATTTCCAATATCCATCCCTCTACTTCTTCAGACTTCTTCACCTCTCCATCAAATGTAAGGGAATTTTCCTTTTTGAACTCTTTTAGCACATATTTGTTTCCCTATCTCCTTCATTGATATTTTTTCTTAGTTTCTACACTAGATATCTTCTGATGGCTATCTCATCCTCTCTGGAGTACTTAGAAGAGTTCCACACCTTACTCTCTCTTCACTCGCTTGCATGTGCCTTTTCCTAGATCTTCTTCCTTCTGCATCATCAACCCTCAATTCTTGTCTTCCATGTCCTGATGAGTTATGCTTGAATTTGTAGTTGGTTCCTAAATCATACTGCTTTTTTCTTTGTAGATCTGATAGTCTTTGTAATAGAGTTGCATTCATTTCTTCCTACCTCTCCTATTCCCTAACAATATTTTCATTATTATCCTTGCAACTGATTATCTCTGCCTTTAATCTTCTTAGTGTATCCATCTATTTGAGTGATCTTGACTCTCCTCTCTTCTCTACTAACTCTTCTTTATTCCCATGCTGAGATCTATCATTGTTATACTCCACCATTCTACTACTCATCCTTTGGTGTCTTCTTATCTAATCTTATATTATATTATGTGTTGTCATATATACATGCATTGTTAGAGAATCTGAACCATCAATACATAATCCCAATCATCACCTTGGTCTAATACTTTAAGTATGCTAGTGCAAGATAGCTAAAACATCACATCTCACATTATCATGTCCATTAGAAACAATAATCATATCAAAATTAGTATAAACACTACATATAAAGCATAATCATCACATCATAAATCAATATGGCTACCATAACTATAACAAGTCCTAATGATCTATGGAACTATGTTAGAGCCCTAGCTCACACCCAAAGGTCTAGTATTGGACCTCGAAGCTCTGATACCACCCTATAATGCTCCCTACCACCCCCTTGGACCTTCCAAGATGAATGAGCGATGGTACTTTATCCTAACCCAACTTGCAAGGACTCATTATGGAGATGTGGTTACAAAAATATCTTAAATTTAAACTTTTCTGATATTGCAAACTAATAACACCACTACATCCCACTCGTTGAGATCTTTCCAGTGATATAAGTTTTACCTCTTTCTGACTTACAGATCAAAAGTTGTGGCCAATTAAGGGTTGGCCAATAAACCCCTTCCATGTTAGCAGAGCACTACCATGTGGCACCCGTGTAGTCCCCCACATGGAAACAACACATCACCTAATAGGTCCATGTCATTACGCCCAACCATTGTTATGTCGTCATGGCATATTCCACATCCTTACCTCACTTGAGCCCCACTATGTCGCCCTTAGTCTATTTCACAACCCTTTTCACACCATAATGTATATCGTGCTTTTTATGGGCACAACACATGCAACACATGCCAGTGACTAGTGTGGGATAGAGAAACTTACCATCAAAGGTCACGAAATTCTTTCGTTCCTCAAGCTCGTTACTACGAGCTCCTCTGCCACTAACACATTTACTATGAGAACCACCCCCCCCCCCCCCCCACAATCCCCTGAGGTATGAGATCCTGAGATGCCCATTCCTTCTCCACCAATTGCCAGGGTGAATTTTCATTATAGAAATTCTTGGCCTTTTATGGTATCTTGACCTTCGAGCCTCCACACAATCTCACCCCTACCACTCTTGTTGCCATACTATGGAACACTCTCACAAGGCCATGATCATGAAATAATTATTCCCATCTCGCAACTGGAATGGATTTCCATCAACTTTGTTCATCTCTCTCCTCTTGCTAATCATGACATAATATGTGTAAATGGGTTCAACTCTGCAAATCACTGAGGTTTGATAGATTTAACCCATTTCCTGCAATGAAAAAATCCATTGTGACAAGCACACCTAGCCTCTGAGATGAGAACAAATATATGCATCCCCGCGTTATATGACAAAAGTTCCCTTCCATCAATGCCCCTTATCAATGATAAAAAGGGGGATTTGCTTCTCTTGAGCTTATATTATCAATAGGGGATGTCCTTGATTCTTAGGTATAATTGCCTAAGAATTAGTGTTTATCATCAATCAATGTTGATTGTCTCTCTTTAGCTTATAATATTAACAAGGGATTCCCTTGACTCTTAGGCATATTTGCCTATTCCTCCTGAGTTGTGATTTCAATAGGGAAGGCCAAGGTTCTCATATCTCGATGTTGACTCCAAGAACTCCTAATCTAGGACCTCAATGCATTAGTATAACAATTTCTCATGAATAAGGTGGAAATGACCACATCCATGATTATTACAGACATACATAGAGGCACAGCTCTTCAAATAATTCAACAACCCAAAGCCTTGTGATATGAGACATTTTATTACAGGAAATTATCTAGTTAAATAGAAATTCCATCTATCTCTCTCATCATAGCAATGAACAATCATCAATCCATTCGTAAACACAAGAACATACATTCCTCATCAATATCACATGCATTTTAACAATAACAACAAGAATGTATATTGCATTAGATTGAAAAGTGACTCAAGTAGAAACTTCTCCTTGAATAGATGAATGACAACTAATATTGGGACTTCAACTGTCCACCCAACCTTAAGTTGGTTGTAGAGTTGTTTTTTTCTTACATCCAACCACCCTCAAGCCTTATTCAAAGCTTGTGAAGGGGAGTGCACATACACATTCAAATGAGAATCCAGAGTACACAGAGCCTCCACCTGACCTCTAGGAATCCAGAATGCATTGCACTGGAGAAATTTTGAGGTATAAAATGGGCCTCCTAAGGAATATTGTAAAATAATAGTGGAAAAAATAAAATAAGATTATATTGCCTCATCAAGTTTTAGAAGGAAGAAAAAAAACTACTTTTTCAACTTGTATTTCAACTTATCTCCCTACGATTTTACTCAAATTTTGAGCAAAGTACTCATTAGATGTGGAATTTAATTTTGCATCCACGGAGTACCCATGTTGCATCTTTTGATGGACCCTACTATACTAAAAATGTGAAATACATGAAAAAGGGTGATTGCATTCATATTTTTTCACGTATTTCACATTTTTTTGTGTAGTAGGGTCCATTGAAAGTATGCAACATGGGTACTACTTGGATACAAAATTATATTATGCATCCAACAAGTGCTCCCACTCGAAATTTGAGTAAAATCGTAGGAAGATAAGTTGAAAATACGAGTTGAAAAAGTAGTTTTTTCCTTTTTTTTTTTTTTTAAGATTGCAACCTTTTTACTCCAAAAATGGTGAATCATCTCCCATGGTTGAAATCATCATATTGAATCCTATTGGTTCTTATAAATTTGTTTTTTTTTTACATTTTTTTTAGACCCATTTTTTACCTCAAAAATTCTCTAATGCGTCTCCACCCAAACATAGTCAAAAGAGGGAATTGAGAAAATTTAAAGCTCCACCCTAAAACACAATAAAAAACAAGGGCTCTAGAGAATATAAATATCTACCCCACAATAGGTTAGAGGAATTCAGGTTTGTTGTAGCTCCACCCCACAACCAATCAAAGAATCCATAACTTATAGTTATCCACCCACAACAACACTACTGGTATCCAGAGATCCAAAGTTATCCACCTACTTTTCTCATTAGGAATCTAGAACCATAATGCCTCCACCTTATATTGGAATCCAGAGCCCATTATGTGTTCCAACTCATAATCTCCATGAGAATCCAGAGAGTGGGTACCTATTAACCAAAAACATAGGAGTTTAGAGCTTTATCCAAGCTCACCTGATGCACCCTGAGTGTTATAGATTCATTTGGGCACATCACTCCCATCATCTAGATTAGTGTTTTAGGGCTCATCAAACCCTAATTTCAGTTGCTACATGCCCTAAGCAAGTCACCCTTTTGAATGCCTCCATCCCAGACATTTTCATGACTTGAAGACATCCTGAAATGACCTCTAAAGGGACTAGTGCAGGTAGGCCCATGTAAGGGTGCGATGTAGAGCAGTTGAGTCCATGCTAGGGTGCTCTGCAGAGCACTTAGGCCCTCTTTCACCTGTGTTGGGCGAGATTGAGTGAAATTCACATAGGGTTTGGGGAATATTCTTATCTCTTGGAGTCATCTAGAAGTTTCCCACACTTATCAACTCCTATGAGCTCGAAAATGGATGAGGAATGAGTTAAGATGCATCCTATCCTCTCATCCCTTCCTCCATGGAACTAATTCTAAGTATGGAAGGCCATTCAGTACCCCCATTTATGACATAACCTCCTTCATCTTCCTATAAATTGAACACTCATCTAAGTGATCAAGGGGGTTGGACTATGTTGAATTGTAAGGAGATAATGTTGCTATGAGAATTGACTTTGAGACAAGTATTGTTATGCTAAAAGTTTGTCATGCTTTTGATGTGATGTGGATGGGATCCAAGCTGGAGGAGTGACTTCGAAACTTCTTATGTTCAATAAAGTATTTGAACCTTTTTTCCATATCCTTATATTATTATATGATGCTTATATGTGTGAATGTATCTAATTCCATTTACTTGTATTCAATAGATATTTTTCTTTGATCGGTTCTTTGTCTTTTGTTGATGTTTACAGGTACTTCTCAAGCGTGTTAAGTACGGGAAGGAGCAACAGGATCGATACAAAGGAGACAAGAGGAAAGAAGAACTACAAGTAGGTCTTCTCATATTCTTTGTCTTATCTGTTTCTTATAGGAAAAGGCTAAAGTGCTTTAAACTGTTGTTTTAGATATGGCTACTTATCTAGGGAATTAGTATTTATCCGTAGACACCAAATTATCCAAAACAAATTGGCGATTCCATTAGGGAAAAATCTTCTTTCCTAGTAGCATATCCACCTCCTAGGACACTCTTGTAGACCCTACTTGTGTTCATTGATTTCATTTCAGCTCTTTTGCATTGAATTTTGGTAAAAAACTATGTCAAATTGCCTCTTTAAATGGCTCACTGTCACGAGCGCAAGCTTGTGAGGGACACAGTGCACTGTAGAGCACCCTTGGCTTAGGGACAGTGCTTTGAAGCACATTGTCTCCCATTCAGGGTTGTGTTAATCCTCCTAGGGTCAGTTTCCCACCTTTGGATTGAGTTGTTTTGCCAAATTTCCTTTGTTTGATTGCTTTTTAATCGATCAATGAATGTCATGTCTCAGAAAATAAGTTTTTATCTCCTTTGCTAGCCCTACTTTGACTTGGTTGATTAATGTTTCTTAAATGTTTTCTTTGTCATTATCGACCCATAGTCAAAGTTAGATTATAGTCGATTAATCTTTGTTTGAAAGAAAGTGTCATAAAAGTCTTCTTTTCCTTCGAAACAGAATTGTCGTAAAGTCTTGATTCTTGTTAAAGATTGATTGATTTCATGTGCATTAGTTTCCTTTTGTTCATATTCACATTAAGGAAATCGAAAAGAAATACATGGATTTTGCATTGAAAAGTTTGTGTGTGCTCATAGGAATAGTTTATGGAAATTGCATTAGATTGTGCTCTTTGCTCTTTGATCGAAAGAAATATGATTGCTCTATCCCTATTAGCTAAGATTTTCATTGTTAAGTTGAATGGAAATAATGCTTATCATAATAGTTTCATTCCTAGGGATTTCATAATACATCACGTGGTGAACTTGAAAGGAAAATTCCTAAGAAAGATTAACTTAAAATTAACATCAATTTACCTAATGGAGCATTGTCATCTAACGAAAAACATTTAGTGGTTCTAGGGTAGAGACGTGTGCCAGCATCGTAAAACAAAGCAATTGTCGCTAACTTGTCTACAATACATCCCGAGTGTGATACCTCATTCCACGTACGTGAGTATATCATAGCTCGTCCACGTACCTTCGGGTATATAGGGCGGTGTTACAGTATGTAAAAGATATGGGAATGCTCTCACTGTGCGGTTTTGCATTAGACATTGCTTATATGGATTGGCCCTCCACGTACTTTCGGGTATATATGGGAGGACCAAACTAGGTTTCTATCCATCCTTAGGTAATTGAGTCAGCCACCTTGTACACTGGGATACACCGAACACAACATTCAGGGAGATTTCCTACCCATACTTCTTGGTTTGCTAGGAGGTATTCTGCAATTCACAGTTGCTTGGTAAACCTTTTGCCTAGTTTACCCCTTTTTATTTATTTCTTTTTTGTAATAAAATTAATCAACAACTATGGAGGAACATCAACCCTTACCTCGTCGTTCGCAGAGAGCAGCAAGCAAACCACCTTTGCCACTCGAAGCTACACCTATTCGGTCAAAGCGGTCTCGTTTAATTGAGTCAAGTACATCAAGAACTCCTGGTTCTTAATCTGAATTACCAGAGTCATCCATTTCAGTAAGTACTGAGACTCCAGTTACTCAAACTACTTCTGGTACATTTGTTACTGAAGAAGAAGTTTCACAATTACCTAAGGACACTATAACTAATACTAGTGAAATAGTAACTGAAGTTGTTCAACAACAAGTTGATCCTCAACTTGAAGTTGCTCAACAAGAAATTACTTCTAAAATTGAATCAATTCAACTATAAGTTAATCCATAACCTATCACAATTCAAATAGAAGTTACTTCTGAACCTGAAGTTGTTTAGGAACCTCTCCCTGAAACTGTTGTTATTTTACCCGAACATATGGACTTCGAATTTGAACATTTAGAAGTTGTTACTTTACCAGAAGACGATCAACCGGTTAACCCTCAAACATCAATAACTACTGAAACTTCCACTTTACCAACACCAGGAGTCTATTATGGACCTGACGGTGAAATTATTCCACCTGGTTTAATTTTTGTTGAGGAAGAATTTGAAGAAGATACTACACTCGGAACACCATTCCATTTTGGAACAAGGCTTTATCTTTACCCTTATACCCCTCATTTTATTGCTCCTTTTGATCCTACTTCTTTTCAAGTACCTGTTGATTATTTAGGACATTTATTGGGTCAGTTAACTATGGCTGAACAACCGTCAACATCCCATATTGTATCATCTGATGCAGCTACGGCAGAATCTACTATTGCAACCTCTTCGATGTTTTCTACTACTCCTGAGTCACATCTATATGGCGAATCATCCATCCCAGTTGGTTACCAATCTCTATCTGGAACCCACTCAAGGATTGCTTCTACGCCATGGTCATCACCCATGTCCTCAACCGAAATTTTACCTGGTTCTTCATTTACGGGAACTCAATAGTTTGATCCTACATATCAATATCAAACTGGGAAATATAATCAACAATGACCTATGTATCCATTACATACTGGATTGCCACCATATGGAGAGCAATATGCTTATTCACCTTATCCTCTCTATCCTGGAGGACCATCATATGGTAGTACCTCGTCGTATTCAGGTCAGTCTGGAATACGAGTCTGTCAATGGAAACCAACAATGCCATTTCAACCAAGGCTTGTGTATGCAACACAACCAATGAAAATTATGTCAGTTATTCCTTCTACACCTGTTTTTACCATTGTACTGCAGTCACAAGTTCAAACGGTTGTATCTCAACCTGTACAAACTGGTCCTTCTACCCTGTAACCACAAGTTTCTCAGGCTATTGTACAACAACCACTTGTGTCTAGGGTCGAACAACCTCAGGTTAGTGTACCTTTATCTGGAGTGACTCAAGCTTACACTGGTATAGTTTATTCACAACCTAGTTAAACTTACATTGTTGGGAAACAACAACCATTGAATCAACAAAACAGTTGTACCAAAAACAACAATAGTTTATTCAACAACCGTGTCAACCCCAATATCAACAGCCTCAATTCCAGCAATTCCAACCCTAATTTGGACCTGCCTAACAAGCTCAACCTGGGTTTAGACAATATCAAGCTTACCAAGGTCCTGGTCAACAAGGTTTTGCTGGTTATGGACAACCGCAAATTCAACCTGGTTACCAACAACTACCTTATCAAGGTTACTAGATATAGATGCCCTATGCTGGTATGCAAAGACCTATTACTCAGGTAATTACATCATATCCTGGGTATGCTCAACCAGACTTGAATCAACAGTTGTCGTTTGTAGTAACTCTTGAATTACCAGATTTTAATTGGCTCATTAATGATCCAATTTTATATGCACCTTGGTGGCCGGTGATTCCGTATAAGTTACCTTCTAACATTTCGAAATTCAATGGAAATCTCAGAGAAGACCCATCAAATCATGTCATGACTTTTCATTTGTGGTGTTCATCAAACTCCTTAAGTGATGACTCAGTTAGACTTCGTCTTTTCCAAAGAACGCTTACTGGTCTAGCTGCGAAGTGGTACATTGAGCTACCACGAGATTCTTTCGACAACTTTATGACTTTAGCCACCACATTTTTGACACACTTCCAATTACCTATCAGATACGAGACTGGAACAAAACTCCTAACCAACTTTAAACATACTACTGCTACTCATATATCAGATCATATTCATGAGTGGTGGCATCGTCATCGAATGGTTAAGACTTATGTTCCTGATCAACTTTTAGCTGAGTGGTTTATAAAATCCTTGCTTCCATCAGTCACTGAGGATGCGGCAAAAGGTGGAGTTGTCACAGAGGAGCAAGCAATTGATCATGCCCAATATTTGGATTGTATTTATACACAATCCGACATGCTCTATGACAAGATTCTAAATGCAACCCGACCAGCTTTCACTGTTCCTCTGTTATGAAACTAGCTCAAGAAAAGATAGAAAAGATAGATCAACGACTTAGAATTTAGCCTCTTCGAGGGGGCAACCTCCTTTACATTACATAAATAAACAATTCTTCGATGATACAAATGAAA
>APFE030257604.1:0-61457 GCA_000404065.3 Pinus taeda
TTCTGACATATGACTGAAATATCTTCTTGGTTGTTGATGCCCATTGCCAAGAAGCGATCCATCCAAGATGAATCTTTGTTCTTGCAAGAGGTTTGTTTCTGAAGCATTTGTTTGAAGAATCATTGGTTTTATCACAATGCTTACATGGATGAAGATCAAAACAACGATCTTTAATATGGTTAACTCGGTCACAGTGTTGGCATTTCACAACTTGTTGTTGCATTTAACAAATGGTTGACAAATGAGTTTATTTATCAATTTGAATAATTTAAATGGATTTAATCATTGAATCATGTAAATTTTGTAAAGTATTGGGGCTCCAAAAGTTTTGTAAATAGAAAAAATGTGTTGAATAAAGATTACAAATGTAATATGTGAAAAAATCAAAAAATGAAAAGAAGGAAAGAAAGAAGAAGAAAACAATGAGTTTGAAAGGTAGTGAGAAATTTAATAAAAATTTGGGTATAAACAATTGTATCAAGGACTCATTTTCATAATAGAGATCAACAACTAGTGAAAGGAAAAAATATAAATATTTTTTTTCAAAATAATGGTTGTGTATATTATCAAAAATCATTGTGACTAGACTCATACAAGTTTCCTTACATTCATAGGAAACTTTGGTCTAGTTTTGATAGTAACAAACAATAAATCCACCAAATGATTAAGCATGCAAAGCTAGTCGACATGCTTATAAACATGCAGATGTACAATCTTACATATTGATCTAAAATAAAAGTCATTTGACAAAACATAAATAAAATTAGGGGAAATTAAGACCCCAATATGCACCGTCATCAAAGTCCACCCAAGTCTTAAACCTATCATCTTCTAAAGAGTTGATAGAAATTGTAAGGTAACTAGGGGTGACTCAAAGACATCTCCTTATGGGAGGGATTTAATATGACTACAGATATGCACCAACATGGCTCTTATAACATCCAAAGAGGCTTCAAAACCCATGTGTTTTGTATTTAAGATAGACATTGTAGACTAAGATCCTAACTCCAAATCTTGCAAGTTAAAAGGTGTTTATAAGCTTGTAAGGCACATTTATTATGTGCCTTATTGACCTCAACATTTTTTTCCTCAAACTAATTTTTGTAATTCCCACATGCAAGTGTTAAGTAGGCCACATTGTTGTGGGTCTTTACAATGTCTTTTTTGCATTACCAGGGACATCTTTGTCCCTTAGATTTTTCCAAACCCATAGTAGCAACAACATTATGGACACATGGGATGGAGCTTCAATAGCATCACATTGCCTGATTCATTGTGGTTGTGAGTCAAAGAACCCAAGGAAAATGGTGGGGCCATAACTCCCAAAGCCTTCAACATACCTTAGAGAGTCATAAAATGGATTATATGTAATAACCACCAATAGAATCCAAGAATTGATTAAAAAAGGAACGATCATGTTTTAACTATAAATGCAACTTAATTGTTTCTCCAATGTTTTTCGCAATACAAGATATGGCAATGAATATGTTTGAAGATATTCTATACAGTTGCTACATTTAGGATCTTAATGCAACCATTTTTTCACAATGACTTCCACAAGATGAGAGAATGAGATAAGATATAATCACGGAAAACATTTAATCCTCCTCCTTTCAGATCTTCACATATGAAAAGTGAAAAGATGTTTTTCACATTATTTTTATTCATTAAAATTAAAGTCACATGATATGTCCAATTATACTAACTTAACTCAATTTTTCCATTAAAAAACAACCCCTCTTCTTTAGAGTGACTCTAACATTAACGTCAAAATCAAAAATTCATTTTATTTAGAAAAATAATATAATGAGCACCAAAGCATGAAATCTCATTTATTTACGTGGGCATTGCCCCGAAAGTCTCACTTATTAATGTGGGGCTTAAGTTGATGTCATTTGATGTGACATTGTAATTATCTAATACTAGCATTTGCACCAGATGTTGCAAAGGAAACGCCGTAAGGCATAAATTGAAGAACACAAACACAACAAAAGAATACTTTGATAAAGAATAAAAATATATTGAACTCTCAAATCAATGCCCCATTAACTGGAACCACTTAGTAGACATATCTATCAACATTAGGATTATACACAATGATCAAGAAATTTCCCATATACAAAGAACACCTTCCACAACAACCTTTTGTCACATCCACATTTTAAAAAAATGCCTTAGAATGTGATTGGAATCTCCCATATTGCCTTTTTCATTATGCATATAAATCTTCCATATTGTTATTTTCATCATGAATATTGTTAGTTCATTGTTGTAAAATGTTAAGTTCGACAAGCGAAAAACATTCCTCAATTAGCATAATATGCATTTTTCTCTCACCGTGTATTTTTCAGTCAAAAAGCACAAGTAACAGATTAACATGTATTTTCCCTTCATTATTTTCATCATAGAGCCAAGAAATCTACGACTTATCTATAAAGTAACAAAAACATTTTGGAATATGTTTAATATTTCAAGCCAGTGTCAAAAAGCAACAAAAACCTTCTGAAATAAATTTAATATTTTAAGCAATTGACTAACCTAATTTAATAATTGAAAAATTCTCAAAGATGAATTACACTCCATAATAAGAGAGCCAACATTGGAGCCCATACTTTCACTAAAACCAAAAGAAACACAACCACTTGTTAAGAATAAATTCAAGTAATAATAATAAAACAAAAATACTAAAAATTAAAATATAAAATGGTATTTCCAACACACAGGTATAAATATACATGCTCTATGTCCATTGTTAGATTAAATGGGTCTGGAGAAAATTAGTAGAGAACCCAAAATTGTATTTCTAATCAGGAGGGGTGGAGAAATGCTTTAAATGTGGGTTGTTGTCATTCTCATGAAACTCTTTGCAAAGGGGATGTTAAGGTTCTGAGAGAGAAGCTAGGTTTGGTAGAGAACACCTTCCTTGTGAACACATAATGTCAGTGTTTGGTTGCTCAAAGTTGTTCTCCTAAAAAAAGGGGCAGTCATTTGCACCAGATGTTGCAAAGGAAACACCGTAAGGCATAAAGTGCAGAAATCCATTATCCATGTAGTGTGTGCATTATTCAAGAAGGTGGATCTCTCTAAATTTGTTGCAAACATTTATGTTGTTGCATTGCGAATTTATTTAGAATCTACTACTACCTACTCTTCTTGGAATATTAAATTTCTTATCAACCCATAATCCCAAATAAATTCTAGATGATTTACATACTTCAGTTTCCAGTATAAACTGCATAACACATCAAAAACTGCATGAACACTTCTGCAACAATTAGTTGTAATGAATTATTTGAATCAAAATGCAAACTCAGCTTAATACTCACCCTGCACTCAAGAAGAAACGACCAAGGGTTGCAAAAAATAGTCTTGAGTGAAGCCCTGGATGTAGGAAACAAACCACTTGAAGCCTTTCCTTAAAAGCCGGAGGAAGTTCTTCATAGATCAACCACAAAGTAGACATGCCAGAACAATTTTCACTCCTTTGAACAGAGGTATGAATTAGAAAGTGAACTAATATCAAATTGCTTCATATGTTCTCATAACAGTGAGGTCAAATAGTCTTCACATAATCTCCGTAGCATTAGGACTGACATTGTTTGATCAATAGATAAATACCTCTAAAGGCATCCCCTCCAAGTTCAAGGGCACAGTTTGCCAAGCATTTTCTACTGCTCTCTCGTCCTTGCACTATTGTCAATGCTTCTGAAATAGAAGAAATAATTCAAAATTCATCCTCAAATTTTGAAAAAACCATTATTAATCAAATGCACCTAAAAGACCATAACAAAATACCATTATTAATCAAATGCTCCTAAGATACCATAACAAAATCCATGTAGCTGATGGTTGAATTTACTTTTGCACCATTTCGAACAGTGATATTGGCAGGCCCTGTTTCTCTCGATTGTTATGCAATGAGGGATCTAACTTTGTTGCCACCTAACCATGGATGCAGAGGATCTAATCAAGATAAAATGCTCAGATTCTTCATTTTACTATCCAATACCCACTACTCACAAATCTACCAACGAATTTTCCAAACTGAGGAACAATTGAAATTCTCAGCTTAAAGAAAGGCAGATGCTGCATGGTTAACCTCTTCCTCAATGATTACTGGCGCTCCATATTCGTAAGCCACCCGCTCTCAGATAAAAAAGAAAAAAGAAAAACACTAAACATAAATTTACAGGAATGGAGGATGTATATCACTTCACATCGTTGCATAAAATTTTTAAAATCAAATCAATTCCCCATTTATTGAGCCAATCTTATTTGTAACCAATAATCAGAGGGACAGATTGAGACACCTGATTTGGTTTTCAACTTTCACATACATTTGAACATTGAATTTATTCAAGATTAAACCCCACAAAAATTAATTAATCTATACACTTTGTTTCAACATTAACACAACAATAGAAAAACAAAATTTCAACAAAAATATGTTATAGGTCTTTTCTACCTCTCAAGCAAAAAGAATTTGCCATTTTTCTTATTATTATTAGTAAAAATATCAAATTACAACTTTTGCAAAATGAGGTTTGAACTGGGTCGATTTGAAACTTTTGATTTTTTTCCAGATCAAGGAATTTATTACATTTGATAAATCTCAGAGAAACTTTTACTACAAGAGGCAATGGCACCATGCTGAAATATCCACTACAATCATCAGTAAAGCAGAATCACTACCTAATGGATCTTTCTCAAACCTTTGCCTTGTAACTAATGACACCACCAACAGGCTTAAGGGAAGCAGG
This sequence comes from Pinus taeda, assembly GCA_000404065.3. Lineage (NCBI taxonomy): Eukaryota > Viridiplantae > Streptophyta > Pinopsida > Pinales > Pinaceae > Pinus > Pinus taeda. The sequence goes on from APFE030257604.1 coordinate 4,761, forward strand.
CTGAGAACGCACAGGCCCTCCTCCACTTACCTCGGGAGGCTAACAACCCTCATAGCGGGTGGTCAGCTCATGATGTGAACTGGAACATTATTTAAATCAAATTGAGCAGTTGACATGAACTAAAAGTTTGGATGCACTCTCGGAATCTTATAAAGCTGCATGATATTTAAGAATGGAATAATGCCGCCTCCAGAACGTGGAGTAAGTGGAAGAGGATAGATGTCCCCGATAATCTTGTGGAACAATGGACAACACCGACATGGGATAAGCTTATCAGGGATGTTAGAACCCAAGGCCTTCACCAACATTTCTCAACCATGTTTAGAAGAAAGTATGTGAGGCTTTCCACTTAAATTATTTTTGGGTAAAGTTTACAGGATGGAGAGTGTCTCTACATTCTATGCGCATGTTTAGAAGAAAGTACGTGAGAAGAAAGTATGTGAGGCTTTCCACTTAAACTATTTTTGGGTAAAGTTTACCGGATGGAGACCGTCTCTCTACATTCTATGAGGGAAATTTTCTGGATGAACCTCCGTGGAGAATTTTTAATTTTGTTCAAAGTTCAGGTGGACACTCCACTTACCATCGAGGACCCGAAAAAGGTGTAGCTGATGTAACCTTCTCAACAAAAACCAAAAAACAATGCTACTTTCTAATTGAAAATTTTTACCTCTTTTGCAAGTGAACAACATTAAAAAAACTTTGAACTTCTACTTTGTGTCTGCTAGGCCCCTTCCAATGATTTTCCCTGGATTGTAATCATGGCATTCAGGACCAATAAAGGCCTGCAAAAGAGAGAACCAAATAAGGTGCAGGTCCTTATCTTCCTAAGAAGGCATTGAAATCTTAGGTCAAAGACCTGGGACCAACCTAGTAAAGCCTTTCAGGAACAAATAAAGCTGGTGCATATCCTTATCTTTAAAGGACCAAATTTTCATGATCAATTCTGTGAGCTAGAAGGCCAAGCAAAGGATTGCAATCCATATATACAAACTTTAGTTTGAATCCAAAGGAAAACCTTCAATCAAATTATTTGTGATATATTATAGAATATTCATAAGGTTGCTAATGCAGGGCTTCATAGAGTTACAGCCTTCCATAGCCTTATGAACTACCTATCCAAGAGGCCACTGGATCTACAAAATAGTTCAATATGGTCAATAGTGACTGAACCAACATCTCTATGACATTCCCCATGATTTCCCCAACAAGGTCTGCAATGGCATGGAGGGCAGTGCGCAGATAATATAAAAATTATATAAACACAGTACCCAACAGTCCCAGTATAGCACTGATTTCTTCCTGAATGAAGCTCAGACACCCAAGTACTAATGCAATAAACAAATCTATGAAACACCCAATCATATATTCCAAAACTATGGTAAGCCCCTGCATTACATTTCCCAGGATGGAAATAATTAATTCTCCAGGGATTTCCAATGCCTGAATTAAGGTCGCTGGTACCACTTCTATGATTGTAAACACAACAAATGATGACAAAAGAATTTAAGGTCAATGGTGCATATGGCTGATAACTGGAATCTCCATCCCACCAATCCATATGGGTGGCACTGCCTGCAACTAACACCCCGCGTGGAACCTTGTCAGTAACGTGGAGTTCACATGTGGATGACGGAACAATCATATATATATATATAACAAGGCCTGCATAGCCCAGATGCAAAATCAATTGGGGTCTTGCTTTTGTCCAAGCAAAACAAAATTCCAATGACCTTTCACAGAATTAATTCATCCCGTCTCATCCCCTCATGGTCACTTTGTTCTTCGCTAATGGTCTAGAAAACTTCATTGATTTTCAGCAAGATCTCAAAGTGTATGGACCCTAGCATCCAATTCCACTCACCATGGGAATTGACAACTGCTAAACATATAATAGCAACCGCTATTGATATGCATGGAAAATCTTCTGTTGATAGCAGTCCACACCTTGATATTGAACAACTAAGGGTGTTTATCGTGAAGTAATATAATGAAAGGGGTATGTAGCTTTGTGCCAGAACAACTCACTGTCCAAGTGCAGATCCTAATTAAGCCATATCATTCTTTGGAATTCTCAAGATCCATGAACCCTTTTGCTACCTGTTCGGAGATTCTATGATCAGACAGCTTACTACAAGTTACAATGAGAACAAAGCATTCTCACAAGACATATTACTCCCCCAAAAATTAAGATCGTAATTAAATCATATCATTCTTTGGAATTCTCAAGATCCATGGACCCTTTTTCTATTTGTTTGGAGATTCTATGATCAAACAACTTATTACGAGTTACAATGAGAGCAAAGCATTTTCACAAGACATATTTCCCCCCAAAAAATTAAAAAACAACGTTTCAACATTTTTCAGTACTATATAAAGGCCATGGCCAACTCAACTCATATGTTAGATGGAAGATTAACACTAGAATGTTGTCAGGATTAATGTCTTTTAGGATTAGCCAAACCTTCACAATGGGTTTTAAGCTTTTACATACATTTGAACATTGAATTTACTGAAGATTAAACCCCACATAAATTAATTAATCTATATACTTTGTTTCAACATTACCACAACAATTAAAAAACAAAATTTCAACATAAAGATGTTATAGTTCTTTTCTACATCTCAAGCAAAAAGTATTTTCCATTTTTCTTATTATTATTGGTAAATAGATCAAATTACAACTTTTGTAAAATGAGTTTTGAACTGGGTCGATTTGAAACTTTTGATTTTTCCGGGATCGAGGAATTTATTACATTTGATAAGTCTCATAGAAGCTTTTACTACAAGAGGCAATGGCACTGTGCTGAAATATTCGTTGCAATCATTAGTAAAACATAATTACTGCCTACTAGATCTTTCTCAAACCTTGGCCTGTAACTAATGACACCAACAACAGGCTTAAGGGAAGCAAAGTGAGAACGCACAGGCCCTCCTTCGTACCTCGGGAGGCTAACAACCCTCATAGCATGCCTGCGTGAAGAATTTTTAATTCTGTTCAAAGTTCAGGTGGACACTCCACTTATCATCAAGGACCCAAAAAAGGTGTAGCTGATGTAACCTGCTCAACAAAAACCTTCTCAACAAAAACAAAAAAACAATGCTGCTTTCTTGCTACTTTCTAATTGAAAATTTTTACCTCTTGCAAAACATTCAAAAAATTTGAACTTCTACTTTGTGTCTGCTAGGCCCCACCCAATGATTTTCCCTGGATTGTAATCATAGCATTCGACACCAATAAAGGCCTGCAAAAGAGCAAGAACCAAATAAGGTTCAGGTCCTTATCTTCCTAAGAAGGCATTGAAATCTCAGATCAAAGACCAGGGACCAACCTAGCAAAGCCTTTTAGGAACAAATAAAGTTGGTGCATATCCTTATATTTAAAGGATCAAATTTTCATCATCAATTCTGTGAGCTAGAAGGCCAATCAGAGGATTGCAATCCATATATACAAACTTTAGTTTGAATCCAAATGAAAACCTTCAATCAAGTTATTTTTGAGATATTATAGAAAATTCATAAGTTGTCGATGAAGACCTCCATAGAGTTACATCATTCCATAGTCTTATGAACTACCTATCAAAGAGGCCACTGCATCTACAAAATAGTTCAATATGGTCAACAGTAACTGAACCAACATCTCTATGACATTCCACAGGATTTCCCCCAACAAGCTCTGCAATGGCATGGAGGGCAGTGCATAGGCAATCTAATAATTCAGTAAACACAGTACCAATCAGTCCCAGTATAGCACTAATTTCTTCCTGAATGAAGCTCATACACCCAAGTACTAATGCAAAAAACAAATCTGTAAAACACCCAATCATATATTCCAAAACTATGGTAAGCCCTTGCATTACATTTCCCAATGCCTGAATTAAGACCGCTGATACCACTTCTATGATTGTAAACACAGGAAATGATGACAAAAGAATTTAAGGTCAATGGAGCATATGGCTAATAACTGGAATCTCCATCCCACCAATCCATATGGGTGGCACTGCCTGCAACTACCACCCTGCGTGGAACCTTGTCAGTAACGTGGAGTTCACATGTGGATGACACAACAATCATATATATATAACAAGACCTGCATAGCCCAGATGCAAAATCAATTGGGGTCTAGCTTTTGTCCAAGTAAAACAAAATTCCAATGCCCTTTCACAGAATTAATTCATCCCGTCTCATCCCCTCATGGTCACTTTGTTCTTCGTTAATGGTCTAGAAAACTTCATTGATTTTCAGCAAGATCTCAAAGTGTATGGACCCTAGCATCCAATTATTCTCACCATGGGAATTGGCCACTGCTAAACATATAATAGCAACCGCTATTGATATGCTTGGAAAATCTTCTGTTGATAGCAGTCCACACCTTGATATTGAACAAATAAGGGTGTTTATCGTGAAGTAGTATGATGAAAAGGGTATGTAGCTTTGTGCCAGAACAACTCACTCTCCAAGTGCAAATCCTAACTAAGCCATATCATTCTTTGGAATTCTTAAGATCCATGAACCCTTTTTCTACCTGTTTGGAGATTCTATGATTAGACAACTTACTACAAGTTACAATGAGAACAAAGCATTCTCACAAGACATATTACTCCCCCAAAAAATTAAGATCATAATTAAATCATATCATTCTTTGGAATTCTCAAGATCCATGGATCCTTTTTCTATTTGTTTGGAGATTCTATGATCAGACAACTCATTACGAGTTACAATGAGAGAAAATCATTTTCACAAGACATATTTCCCCCAAAAAAATTAAAAAACAACGTTTCAACTTTTTTCAGTACTGTATAAAGGCCATGGCCAACTCAACTCATATGTTAGATGGAAGATTAACACTAGAATGCTGTCACGATTGATGTCTTTTAGGATTAGCCAAACCTTCACAATTGGCTTTCAGCTTTTACATACATTTGAACATTGAATTTATTGAAGATTAAACCCCACATAAATTAATTAATCTATAAACTCTGTTTCAACATTACCGCAACAATGAAAAAACAAAATTTCAACATAAATATGTTATAGTTCTTTTCTACATCTCAAGAAAGAAGTATTTTCCATTTTTCTTATTATTATTGGTAAATAGATCAAATTACAACTTTTGCAAAATGAGGTTTGAACTAGGTCGATTTGAAACTTTTGATTTTTCCCAGATCAAGGAATTTATTACATTTGATAAATCTCATAGAAGCGTTTACTACAAGAGGCAATGGCACCGTGCTGAAATATCCACTGCAATCATTAGTAAAATAGAATTACTGCCTACTGGATCTTTCTCAAACCTTGGCCTGTAACTAATGACACCAACAACAGGCTTAAGGGAAGTAGAGTGAGAACGCACAGGCCCTCCTTCGCATACCTCGAGAGGCTAACAACCCTCATAGCATGCCTGTGTGTAGAATTTTTAATTATGTTCAAAGTTCAGGTGGGCACTCCACTTATCATCAAGGACCCGAAAAAGTTGTAGCTGATGTAACCTGCTCAACAAAAACCTTCTCAACAAAAACAAAAAAACAATGTTGCTTTCTGGCTACTTTCTAATTGAAAATTTTTACCTCTTGCAAAACATTCAAAAAATTTGAACTTCTACTTTGTGTCTGCTAGGCCCCACCCAATGATTTTCCCTGGATTGTAATCATAGCATTCGACACCAATAAAGGCCTGCAAAAGAGCAAGAACCAAATAAGGTTCAGGTCCTTATCTTCCTAAGAAGGCATTGAAATCTCAGGTCAAAGACCAGGGACCAAACTAGTAAAGCCTTTCAGGAACAAATAAAGCTGGTGCATATCCTTATATTTAAAGGATCAAATTTTCATCATCAATTATGCGAGCTAGAAGGCCAATCAGAGGATTGTAATCCAAATATACAATATTTAGTTTGAATCCAAATGAAAACCTTCAATCAAGTTATTTGTGATATATTATAGAAAATTCATAAGTTGCTAAAGAAGACCTCCATAGAGTTACATTATTACATAGCCTTATGAACTACCTATCAAAGAGGCCACTGCATCTACAAAATAGTTCAATATGGTCAACAGTAACTGAACCAACATCTCTATGACATTCCACAGGATTTCCCCCAACAAGCTCTGCAATGGCATGGAGGGTAGTGCACAGATAATCTAATAATTCAATAAACACAGTACCAATCAGTCCCAATATAGCACTTATTTCTTCCTGAATGAAGCTCATACACCCAAGTACTAATGCAATAAACAAATCTATGAAACACCCAATCATATATTCCAAAACTATGGTAAGCCCCTGCATTACATTTCCCAATGCCTGAATTAAGGTCGCTGATACCACTTCTATGATTGTAAACACATCAAATGATGACAAAAGAATTTAAGGTCAATGGTGCATATGGCTGATAACTGGAATCTCCATCCCACCAATCCATATGGGTGGCATTGCTTGCAACTACCACCTTGCGTGGAACCTTGTCAGTAACGTGGAGTTCACATGTGGATGACACAACAATCATATATATATAACAAGGCCTGCATAGCCCAGATGCAAAATAAATTGGGGTCTTGCTTTTGTCCAAGTAAAACAAAATTCCAATGCCCTTTCACAGAATTAATGCATCCCGTCTCATCCCCTCATGGTCACTTTGTTCTTCGCTAATGGTCTAGAAAACTTCATTGATTTTCAGCAAGATCTCAAAGTGTATGGACCCTAGCATCCAATTTTGCTCACCATGGGAATTGACCACTGCTAAACATATAATAGCAACCGCTATTGATATGCATGGAAAATCTTCTGTTGATAGGAGTCCACACCTTGATATTGAATAACTAAGGGTGTTTATTGTGAAGTACTATGATGAAAGGGGTATGTAGCTTTGTGCCAGAACAACTCACTGTCCAAGTGCAAATCCTAATGAAGCCATACCATTCTTTGGAATTCTCAAGATCCATGAACCCTTTTGCTATCTGTTTGGAGATTCTATGATTAGACAACTTACTACAAGTTACAATGAGACAAAGCATTCTCACAAGACATATTACTCCCCCAAAAATTAAGATCGTAATTAAATCATATCATTCTTTGGAATTCTCAAGATCCATGGACGCTTTTTCTATTTGTTTGGAGATTCGATGATGATACAACTTATTACGAGTTACAATGAGAGAAAAGCATTTTCACAAGACATATTTCCCCCCAAAAAATTAAAAAACAACGTTTCAACATTTTTCAGTACTATATAAATGCCATGGCCAACTCAACTCATATGTTAGATGGAAGATTAACACTAGAATGCTGTCAGGATTGATGTCTTTTAGGATTAGCCAAACCTTCACAATTGGTTTTAAGCTTTTACATACATTTGAACATTGAATTTACTGAAGATTAAACCCCACATAAATTAATTAATCTATATACTTTGTTTCAACATTACCACAACAATTAAAAAACAAAATTTCAACATAAATATGTTATAGTTCCTTTCTACATCTCAAGCAAAAAGTATTTGCCATTTTTCTTATTATTATTGGTAAATAGATCAAATTACAACTTTTGCAAAATGAGTTTTGAACTGGGTCGATTTGAAACTTTTGATTTTTCTCGGATCGAGGAATTTATTACATTTGATAAATCTCATAGAAGCTTTTACTACAAGAGGCAATGGCACCGTGCTGAAATATTCACTGCAATCATCAATAAAACAGAATTACTGCCTACTAGATCTTTCTCAAACCTTGGCCTGTAACTAATGACACCAACAACAGGCTTAAGGGAAGCAAAGTGAGAATGCACAGGCCCTCCTTCGTACCTCGGGAGGCTAACAACCCTCATAGCATGCCTGCGTGAAGAATTTTTAATTCTGTTCAAAGTTCAGGTGGACACTCCACTTATCATCAAGGACTCGAAAAAGGTGTAGCTGATATAACCTGCTCAACAAAAACCTTCTCAACAAAAACAAAAAAACAATGCTGCTTTCTTGCTACTTTCTAATTGAAAATTTTTACCTCTTGCAAAACATTCAAAAAATTTGAACTTCTACTTTGTGTCTGCTAGGCCCCACCCAATGATTTTCCCTGGATTGTAATCATAATATTCGACACCAATAAAGGCCTGCAAAAGAGCAAGAACCAAATAAGGTTCAGGTCCTTATCTTCCTAAGAAGGCATTGAAATCTCAGGTCAAAGACCAGGGACCAACCTAGTAAAGCCTTTCAGGAACAAATAAAGCTGGTGCATATCCTTATATTTAAAGGATCAAATTTTCATCATCAATTTCTCGAGCTAGAAGGCCAATCAGAGGATTGTAATCCATATATACAATATTTATTTTGAATCCAAATGAAAACCTTCAATCAAGTTATTTGTGATATATTATAGAAAATTCATAAGTTGCTAAAGAAGACCTCCATAGAGTTACATTATTACATAGCCTTATGAACTACCTATCAAAAAGGCCACTGCATCTACAAAATAGTTCAATATGGTCAACAGTAACTGAACCAACATCTCTATGACATTCCACAGGATTTCCCCCAACAAGCTCTGCAATGGTATGGAGGGCAGTGCACAGATAATCTAATAATTCAGTAAACACAGTACCAATCAGTCCCAGTATAGCACTTATTTCTTCCTGAATGAAGCTCATACACCCAAGTACTGATGCAATAAACAAATCTATGAAACACCCAATCATATATTCCAAAACTATGGTAAGCCCCTGCATTACATTTCCCAATGCCTGAATTAAGGCCTCTGATACCACTTCTATGATTGTAAACACATCAAATGATGACAAAAGAATTTAAGGTCAATGGTGCATATGGCTGATAACTGGAATCTCCATCCCACCAATCCATATGGGTGGCATTGCTTGCAACTACCACCTTGCGTGGAACCTTGTCAGTGACGTGGAGTTCACATGTGGATGACACAACAATCATATATATATAACAAGGCCAGCATAGCCCAGATGCAAAATCAATTGGGGTCTTGCTTTTGTCCAAGTAAAACAAAATTCCAATGCCCTTTCACAGAATTAATTCATCCCGTCTCATCCCCTCTTGGTCACTTTGTTCTTCGCTAATGGTCTAGAAAACTTCATTGATTTTCAGCAAGATCTCAAAGTGTATGGACCCTAGTATCCAATTCTGCTCACCAGGGGAATTGACCACTGCTAAACATATAATAGCAACCGCTATTGATATTCATGGAAAATATTTTGTTGATAGAAGTCCACATCTTGATATTGAACAACTAAGGGTGTTTATTGTGAAGTACTATGATGAAAGGGGTATGTAGCTTTGTGCCAGAACAACTCACTGTCCAAGTGCAGATCCTAATGAAGCCATACCATTCTTTGGAGATTCTATGATCAAACAACTTACTACAAGTTACAATGAGAACAAAGCATTCTCACAAGACATATTACTCCCCCAAAAAATTAAGATCGTAATTAAATCATATCATTCTTTGGAATTCTCAAGATCCATGGACCCTTTTTCTATTTGTTTGGAGATTCTATGATCAGACAACTTATTACGAGTTACAATGAGAGCAAAGCATTTTCACAAGACATATTTCCCCCCAAAAAATTAAAAACAATGTTTCAACATTTTTCAGTACTGTATAAAGGCCATGGCCAACTCAACTCATATGTTAGATGGAAGATTAACACTAGAATGCTGTCAGGATTGATGTCTTTTAGGATTAGCCAAACCTTCACAATTGGTTTTCAGCTTTTACTACATTTGAACATTGAATTTACTGAAGATTAAACCCCACATAAATTAATTAATCTATACACTTTGTTTCAACATTACCACAACAATAAAAAAACAAAATTTCAACATAAATATGTTATAGTTCTTTTCTACATCTCAAGCAAAAAGTATTTGCCATTTTTCTTATTATTATTGGTAAATAGATCAAATTACAACTTTTGCAAAATGAGGCTTGAACTAGGTCGATTTGAAACTTTTGATTTTTCCCAGATCGAGGAATTTATTACATTTGATAAATCTCATAGAAGCTTTTACTACAAGAGGCAATGGAACCGTGCTGAAATATCTGCTGCAATCATCAATAAAACAGGATTACTGCCTACTAGATCTTTCTCACACCTTGCCCTGTAACTAATGACACCAACAACAGGCTTAAGGGAAGCAGAATGAGAACGCATAGGCCCTCCTTCGCGTACCTCGGGAGGCTAACAACCCTCATAGCATGCCTGTGTGAAGAATTTTTAATTCTGTTCAAAGTTCAGGTGGACACTCCACTTATCATCAAGGACCTGAAAAAGGTGTAGCTGATGTAACCTGCTCAACAAAAACCTTCTCAACAAAAACAAAAAAACAATGGTGCTTTCTTGCTACTTTCTAATTGAAAATTTTTACCTCTTGCAAAACATTCAAAAAAATTTGAACTTCTACTTTGTGTCTGCTAGGCCCCACCCAATGATTTTCCCTGGATTGTAATCATAGCAGTCGGCACCAATAAAGGCCTGCAAAAGAGCAAGAACCAAATAAGGTTCAGGTCCTTATCTTCCTAAGAAGGCATTGAAATCTCAGGTCAAAGACTAGGGACCAACCTAGTAAAGCCTTTCAGGAACAAATAAAGCTGGTGCATATCCTTATATTTAAAGGATCAAATTTTCATCATCAATTCTATGAGCTAGAAGGCCAATCAGAGGATTGCAATCCATATATACAAACTTTAGTTTGAATCCAAATGAAAACCTTCAATCAAGTTATTTTTGAGATATTATAGAAAATTCATAAGTTGTTGATGAAGACCTCCATAGAGTTACATCATTCCATAGTCTTATGAACTACCTATCAAAGAGGCCACTGCATCTACAAAATAGTTCAATATGGTCAACAGTAACTGAACCAACATCTCTATGACATTCCACAGGATTTCCCCCAACAAGCTCTGCAATGGCATGGAGGGCAGTGCACAGACAATCTAATAATTCAGTAAACACAGTACCAATTAGTCCCAGTATAGCACTAATTTCTTCCTGAATGAAGCTCATACACCCAAGTACTAATGCAAAAAACAAATCTATAAAACAGCCAATCATATATTCCAAAACTATGGTAAGCCCCTGCATTACATTTCCCAATGCCTGAATTAAGGCCGTTGTTACCACTTCTATGATTGTAAACACAACAAATGATGACAAAAGAATTTAAGGTCAATGGTGCATATGGTTGATAACTGGAATCTCCATCCCACCAATCCATATGGGTGGCACTGCCTGCAACTACCACCCTATGTGGAACCTTGTCATTAACGTGGAGTTCACATGTGGATGACACAACAATCATATATATATAACAAGGCCTGCATAGCCCAGATGCAAAATTAATTGGGGTCTTGCTTTTGTCCAAGCAAAAAAAAATTCCAGTGCCCTTTCACAGAGTTAATTCATCCCGTCTCATCCCCTCATGGTCACTTTGTTCTTCACTAATGGTCTAGAAAACTTCATTGATTTTCAACAACATCTCAAAGTGTATGGACCCTAGCATCCAATTCCGCTCACCATTGGAATTGACCATTGCTAAACATATAATAGCAACCGCTATTGATATGCATGGAAAATATTCTGTTGATAGCAGTCCACACCTTGATATTGAACAACTAAGGGTGTTTATCGTGAAGTACTATGATGAAAGGGGTATGTAGCTTTGTGCCAGAACAACTCGCTGTCCAAGGGCAGATCCTAATTAAGCCATATCATTCTTTGGAATTCTCAAGATCCATGAACCCTTTTGCTACCTATTTGGAGATTCTATGATCAGACAACTTACTACAAGTTACAATGAGAACAAAGCATTCTCACAAGACATATTACTCCCCCAAAAAATTAAGATCATAATTAAATCATATCATTCTTTGGAAATTCTCAAGATCCATGGATCCTTTTTCTATTTGTTTGGAGATTCTATGATCAGACAACTCATTACGAGTTACAATGAGAGCAAATCATTTTCACAAGACATATTTCCCCCCAAAAAATTAAAAAACAACATTTCAACATTTTTCAGTATTGTATAAAGGCCATGGCCAACTCAACTCATATGTTAGATGGAAGATTAACACTATTGATGTCTTTTAGGATTAGCCAAACCTTCACAATTGGTTTTCAGCTTTTACATACATTTGAACATTGAATTTACTGAAGATTAAACCCCACATAAATTAATTAATCTATACACTTTGTTTCAACATTACCACAACAATAAAAAAACAAAATTTCAACATAAATATGTTATAGTTCTTTTCTACATCTCAAGCAAAAAGTATTTGCCATTTTTCTTATTATTATTGGTAAATAGATCAAATTACAACTTTTGCAAAATGAGGCTTGAACTAGGTCGATTTGAAACTTTTGATTTTTCCCAGATCGAGGAATTTATTACATTTGATAAATCTCATAGAAGCTTTTACTACAAGAGGCAATGGAACCGTGCTGAAATATCTGCTGCAATCATCAATAAAACAGGATTACTGCCTACTAGATCTTTCTCACACCTTGCCCTGTAACTAATGACACCAACAACAGGCTTAAGGGAAGCAGAATGAGAACGCATAGGCCCTCCTTCGCGTACCTCGGGAGGCTAACAACCCTCATAGCATGCCTGTGTGAAGAATTTTTAATTCTGTTCAAAGTTCAGGTGGACACTCCACTTATCATCAAGGACCTGAAAAAGGTGTAGCTGATGTAACCTGCTCAACAAAAACCTTCTCAACAAAAACAAAAAAACAATGGTGCTTTCTTGCTACTTTCTAATTGAAAATTTTTACCTCTTGCAAAACATTCAAAAAAATTTGAACTTCTACTTTGTGTCTGCTAGGCCCCACCCAATGATTTTCCCTGGATTGTAATCATAGCAGTCGGCACCAATAAAGGCCTGCAAAAGAGCAAGAACCAAATAAGGTTCAGGTCCTTATCTTCCTAAGAAGGCATTGAAATCTCAGGTCAAAGACTAGGGACCAACCTAGTAAAGCCTTTCAGGAACAAATAAAGCTGGTGCATATCCTTATATTTAAAGGATCAAATTTTCATCATCAATTCTGCGAGCTAGAGGCCAATCAGAGGATTGCAATCCATATATACAATCTTTAGTTTGAATCCAAATGAAAACCTTCAATCAAGTTATTTGTGATATATTATAGAAAATTCATAAGTCACTGAAGAAGACCTCCATAGAGTTACATCATTCCATAGCCTTATGAACTACCTATCAAAGAGGCCACTGCATCTACAAAATAGTTCAATATGGTCAACAGTAACTGAACCAACATCTCTATGACATTCCACAGGATTTCCCCCAACCAACTCTGTAATGGTATGGGGGGTAGTGCACAGAAAATCTAATAATTCAGTAAACACAGTACCAATCAGTCCCAATATAGCACTAATTTCTTCGTGAATGAAGCTCATAAACCCAAGTACTAATGCAAAAAAAACAAATCTATGAAACACCCAATCATATATTCCAAAACTATGGTAAGCCCCTGCATTACATTTCCCAATCCCTGAATTAAGGCCGCTAATACCACTTCTATGATTGTAAACACAACAAATGATGACAAAAGAATTTAAGGTCAATGGTGCATATGGCTGATAACTGGAATCTCCATCCCACCAATCCATATGGGTCGCACTGCTTGCAACTACCACCCTGCGTGGAACCTTGTCAGTAACGTGGAGTTCACATGTGGATGACACAACATGTGGATCTCGCTTATTAATGTGGGGCTTAAGTTGATGTCATTTGATGTGACATTGTAATTATCTAATATTATGCTCACTCCATGAGGACCTTGTAATTATCCACAACTGTTTTGATTCCACCTAACGAGACCATGTTTAGGAAAGTGATATGAGTCCTCCACCAATGAGGTTGCTTTAATTATTTACACCCATCTAATGTTTATATCCTCTTCTTGTCTATATTAGGTAGTGATCATCCAACTATTCAAAAGTTATTAGCTAGTGATCACCCAACTATTCAAAAGGAAAATTATATTCATGTGGACGTTTAGTCCATATAAAAGGTTTTATTCACAATAATGAAAGGCCGGCTTGTTTTTGACATTTTTATAAAATTAAAATAATTAATTCATATCTTATGAAAAAGAGGTTAGAGTTATTTTAATAATAATGTAAATAAAATTTTGTTACATTGATAATTTTCTTTTCCTTCTAGTTAATGTATAAGTTGTAATGAAATCTATTTAATAGCTAGTAATGATAATTTATTGAAAGAGATTTAAGTAAACTTTTAATATCTGTCCAAATATTTTAATTGCATATATTTAACTTTCAAAGTTTATATATATAGTTTACTTTTTAATTTATAAAAAAATAAAATTTATATTGAAAAAAAATATTTTATTTATATATGGTTTTAAATATTTTTAATTTTATAAGTTAGTTAGATATAAGTAGAATAATGAAAATTTTTCAATATAATTATTATTAACTTTTTTGTTGTTGTCGAGAAAATCCACTTGAATAGGAGTATTGATTAGATGCTCTTCCTCATTGCCTTCAAGGTTTAGATTAGCCAATATTTTAGCAAACTTGTTGAGCTTGTGGTTCATCTTGTTAACTTATAGTTGCAAAGCATCAATGCAGAGGAGGATTTTTTCATGTGCTTCATTTATTTTGATGAGAACTTTGCCCATAATAGTGTTCAATTGCCAATATTGATCCATTGTTTGTATATATTAAGTGTGCTAATGTGGATATTTAATGTGTCAAGAACCCATCAGCCAACATCCTTTTCCACCCGAATATCTGAGACAAACCTCTGCTCAATGTGTGCTTCCCATTTAGCTTCTTATATTTCCTCATTAATCAAATAAGGGGTAAGTTCCATATATCTTCTAATCGTTGCTTCAATGCTTGTTTTTTCTCAGGTGCGAAGTGGAGGGGATTTTCTACCAGAGTATTGTACAGAGACAACCCTATGATACATTTTAACTAAAATGACAAGGCTATGGAAGCTAGAAGCCATGTAAGGGAGTGACACTATGAATTATAATGGAGCAAAGGGGAGGAGAAAACCAAAGAGGGTGTGACTTGTGACAAGGATGGAGTTGAGAGGGAAATTTAGGTCCAAGATACAAAGACAAGGGGAAAAAAACTAGAGGGATGTTAGGGTTGTTTACGTAAACTTGAGTTAGTCAAGTTACCAACATTTTTCAGGCTCCAGGTTTATGAGAACCCATGGTTTTCCCCATTGTATTCATCTCTAATGTAGATCATTCAAAGGCTGAAAGACTCTAGGCAAATTGTTCCTAGTGACTAGTGGGATCTAATCAAAGTCTTAAGGTCTTACAACAGTTCATGATTTTGTGCAACCTATAGTGCAGTGGCATATGGAGTCATAAAGTTGTGGAATGGACGACTTCGATAGATATTAGGGTGGCAAGTGTATTAGTATCCTAGCTTGAGGGGGACTGTGAGATGTCAATTTAGATGATTGATGAAAGATTGGGACCAGGTTAATCTCTCCGATTTAATTTTAAGGGGGGAATGGTGGGTACTATCGAGTACCACTTGTTTGGGTTCTCAGGACATTTCCTAGCTCCTACTCACTACTACGTCTGTTGTTTATACAGTAACCTCAATGTAGGGCGTAAGTTCGAATAGCCATGCAATGTCTAGAAGAACCCAAATAAGTGGTACTCGATAGTACCCATCATCACCCCCTTAAACTTGGCTTGGAGAGATTAACTTGGTCCTAATCATTCATCACCATCTCACTTAAGATTTCACATCCCCCCCCCCCTACCCAAGATAGGATACGAGTACACCTACCACCCTAGCACTCTCTCGTTACATCTAAGATGAGTATTGACAATAAGCAAGGAAAAACAACAATGGAACCCGAAGATCTAAATGGTTTAAAGTTTAGATAGCTTGTTCAATTTTTCCTCGAAGAAAGTGAGCAACTATATGAAAAATGTTATAGAACTAAGTATTTATAGCACACACAGAGTAAGTTGAGACAACCCTGAGGAGCTTTTTGTACAAATTTTATTATATAACCTTTCCCTCCACCCAATAGGTATTGCAGATCCTTTTGAAGAAAGAGTCTATTCTAGTCTATAACCTGATCCACAATCAGAGAAAAAGGATAAGGATGTCACAAGCTAAAATAAATGGTCTTTATCATTGGCATAGTTATATTTTGACATTCTCGGTTGAAATGGATGATATTAGCTACACGGTGGCCAGAGACATTAGAAAATTCAAAATAGATATATGTTATGTGGATGCATTGCCTACATACCATCCAACTTTCCCATTCTATACAACAATTTCTAACAATAACCACTCAAGTTTCTCTCTAATTTATGAAACCCCCACCCATGCTGGGGAGATCACAGTGTAAAATCAAATGTTCCCGTGGTTTTTTTAAGGAGTTCATATAAAAAAAAAAGATAGCGAGATTCAATATTGAGATATGATAACTGAGTTTTGAATCATTGTGACAAACAAAACATCACATTGGCTCATATAATATATACAATAATGCAATATTTTGAGATGATGTTGGTTTTTGAATCATGATAACTAGATGACAACCACAACTAAGTTGTAGCCACATGATGCAATAAACCCCCATACATAGTGTTTGACCTCACATGTATTTTAGTGCACATAGAACACCACCCTAAAAATTGTATACTCTTGATCAATTAAGAATAACCTAGGATGTCTAGAGTGGATGTCGAGGTGAGTGCCAGTGGTATAAGAATTCAGGATGCTTTTTAAAGGGTAAGGAAATTTAGATACTCTGATAGATATAACTCACAATGCTTCTATTATTAAATGTAAATTACTATTAAGGTAGGAAGATAGGTGAAATAACATTATAGAAGTAGGAACCCAAAAGAGACAGTTCATTTATATCTGTTAAAATTGAGCATACTGAACATGCTTCTTAAGGTAGTCCATCGATTCAAAGTTACATTATTGCTACTAAGTTGACAAAACAAAATCTTCATGGTCATTTTCCATGGTCGAGTCCAAATGATCAGGAGAAGGGAACTCCTATAATAAGGAGACATTCTCTTCCAACAACTCCTAATGGGAAACCCAATTTTGTATCACCAAGGACTCAAAGATTGTTCTCAGAAGTTCAATTAACCAGGGGGTGCATGAAAAGTGATCGATCTCTTGGCATTGTTAGGAATTCAATTCTCTCATGTTTTGGAGATTTATATTTGTTCATATTTCTTTGGAGCAATTTCTTTAAATGCTGACATTTTGTCTTTTTTATTTCATAAAAGGAAATTCATGTTCAGGTTGATTGGCGAAGGTGATCTATATTTTAAGTTCTCTTGATATTTTGTTCATTTGAAGTGTCTTCTTAGTTAGTAATGTGCATTTTTATTCAAGGGTAGATCTTAATTCACATAGAAATTAAAAATTTATTTACAAAATTGTTATAGTCCTTTGTAGACACATGTTTCAAACTACACAAAAATTGCTTTGTACTGATTAAGGTTGTCAACAATAAGAGGAAGTGATCAAGAAGAAATATGGAGGAATTATAGCAAAATGACCTCTGGTTTCGAAGGTAGAAAATCACAATCTAATTCTTTATTTACAAGGCATTCATGTTGGCATAACCAGACAAGGTCTTTAAATTCAACATAGGCCTCATGATTTTTAAGGCTCAAGGAAGGAGTATTACAATAAGATTTCAGTGTAGCATGATTATTGCCTTTTGTTTATATTTTTCTGTCTTCCAATAGTTGTCAAAGAAGCATTAACTAGTGTTATATGATATTTCCTTACAATGTTTCCTTTGCAACATCTGGTGCAATTGCTAGTCATATGGCTCAAAAAGATTTTTCAATGTTTGGCCAATGTTATAGCTCAAAAAGAGTTTTCAAGAATTTTAGAAAGAGTTGTCTTCATATTCTTCATAAGCTCAAAAACATTTTTTAGTGTTTGGCCAATGTTATAGCTCAAAAAGAGTTTTAGTAGTCTTTAAAGAAAGTTGTCTTCATAGACAAATTTTTATAATAACATATTCCCTAATAAGAAAGTGATTTGTGTCTTTTATTTTTCTAAGTATCTATTTCAAACCATGGTTTAAAAACTATGGTTGATTTGTATGATTTAGTTAGTTTAAGAGAAAAATAATTTTGTAGAAAATAATTATGTGTTATAAAAATGTTGAAATGGTATCGTTTTTTTTTTTAATTATGTATATTACTATTGGTAATTCATGTCATGACTTTTGTTTCCTTATGACCATTTCAATAATATTAGGTCCATCATTGACACTTAAATCTACCATAATATTATAATACAACAATATGAAGTTTGTTTGTTTGTTTGTTTTTTTTCTTTTTCTTTCTCGACAACTAAACTTGGAAGTTTTTATATGACCTAAACCACTGAAGCCCACTAATACTCTAGTATGTTGATGTGTTATGAAAATGAAACAAAAAACAATTTTATTTCCTTTTTGACATTTCAAGCAAAAATACATTTCATTCATGTAGATTCTATCACAAAAATATGTGCTTAGTAGGGTTGCATTAATTTGCTGATATAATGGTTATATTTTTGTTGGGCATATAATTTTCTTTACTTGTTTGGCTCTATGCAAAACAAAATTCATGATAGTTGCGAGGTTATATAGGAGTTCTTTTAAGGTGTCATAAAAGTTGTGTGGCTCTGTGCAAAAAAAATTCACGATAGTTGCAATGTTATATAGGAGTTTTTTTAAGTTGTCATGGAAGTTGTGTGATCTCTAGGTGTGTTGGAGAGTTTTTTTGGAATTCTATTATTGGAGGGTGCTTGGTAGCTAATGTTATATATAATTTTCACATTGTAGCTTAATGTATTAAATCTTTTTATAGCTTTAACTTTACTAAAAAAATTACTTGCTAAGTTTGTACAAGTGATATGATTGGTAAATTGTAAAGGGGCAATTTACATAAAGGAATTCTAAAATCATATATGTAGCAAAAATTATACGTATTTTATGCCAAAAATTAACATGTAGTGTGTTTTACTAATCAAAACACATACAATGTTTTTTTGATGCTTCATATTGTAAAGAAATGTCAATTATTAATAGCTAGTACATAACTTCTATGTGAAGTTCATATCTTCACAAATAATGATCAATGACACATGTGCTTTGTTTTGTAGTGATACTTTTAAAATACAAAGAAGTACAAAATAGGAGCTAGTCAATTGCAAAGTGGGTACTTTTTTTCACTATGGACAATATCAAACTGCAATTAGTCTTCTATCCTAGTAAACATTATCAAACATGTATCCCTGATAAAACAAAAAAAGAGTTGAACACTATCTCATCTTTGAGCAAAATTAATCTAATGTACATAACACTTAGTAAACAAATCATAATACAAATTTCAAGAATAATTACATACAAAAATGGTTGAAGTCGTAGATATTGAAAAATACCATTTGACAAAACAATGTCGCATAAATGCTAACATTGATGACGTCTTAACCAAAAATAGTCTCTTAAGACTACAACAATTTGTATATACTCCTAGAGATTGTTTGTTCAATGCATATTGTTACTTGTCCATTAGACTATGAAATGGGATAATAGACCATTTTCTCATATATCTATATCGCAATGACATAGAGGCAAAAGAATCATACCAATATGAGCTAGATCCTGATATGTTATATTAGCTTCATGAGATTCATGATGCTAACGCATACTTTCATGGGATTCATGAAGTTATATCCTCTTCATGGGATTCATGAAGTTATATCCGCTTCATGGGATTCATTGGTATTGGTTTGAACATTGGCTATTACTAGAATGTTATAAGGTTTTCTAGTAATAGATTGATAGTATACTATAGATTTAATGCAAAAAATTATTTTCTCATGATGTGTAGACTAATTGATTTAAATAAGATTTAAATTCAAACTTTTATTACACACTTCGTTAAATACCAAAAAAAATGTTCATTCTACTGTTACCAATATTCTATTGAACAGTTCTCATAATTAATATCACATAACTCTTTATTATTTTTCACTTTAATTTACCTATATATAAACTAAACTACGGAGAATAGCTACTCTATATATGATTAAATATTAAACTCATTTAAAAATATTTTAAATAAATAAACTTAAAATATTTTATCATAAATTTTAACTCATATCGAGTCGCTCCATCCTTTTCAAACTAAAAAGACCACACCCGAAAAAAACCAAGTGTCACGTTCTGAATTATGATGCACCTTTTGGCAACAAATAAATAATAAAGCATCATTAAGTACATAATTTTCATTTTATATCAAAGTACGATGTCTTTTGATTTTGTTTTTATAATATTTATTTTTTTATTTAATATCATAAAATGTGCATACCATATAAATAATAATTAATCATGGATTTGTAACACGATAATGTACCTACAAAATAAGCCACATTTTTGTAATTCCCACATGCAAATGTTAAGTAGGCCACATTTTTGTGGGCCTTTACTATGTCTTTTTTGCATTACTAGGGACATTTTTGTTTTTTAGATTTTCCCAAACCTATAATAGCAACAACATTATGGACACATGGATATAGTTTCACTAGCATCACATTCTCTAATTCATTATGGCTTGACTCAAAGAGCCCAAGGAAAATGATGGGGTCATAAATCCCAAAGCCTTCAACATACCTTATAGAATTAGAGAAGAGATTATATGTAATAACCACCAATAGAGTCTAAGAATTGATTAAAAATGGAATGCTTGTGTCTTAACAATGCATGCAACTTAATTGCTTCTCCACCATTTTTCACAATGCGAGATAGACAGTGAATAACTTTGAAGATATCCTATAAGGGTGCTACATTTGGGATCTTGTTAGGTCCCTATACTACTAGTGTAACCCCTTATTGTTATTAGTGCAACCCCCTTATTGTATTATTGTGCCCATATAGTCCCCATGTTGTTATTATTATGTCCCATAAAAGCCCACTACTGTTATTGTTGTGCCCCTACAATATTATTGTTATGTAGGCTCTGATTGTATTAGGACCCCTTAAACTCCTATATATAGAAAGGAGGTCTTATCATTTATATCATGTAAAGGAGGTTTCCCCCTCAAAGAGACTGATTTTTAAGTCGGTGGTCTATCTTTTTTATCTTTTTGTGAACTGATTTCATAATATATCTTAATGCAACAATTTTTTCACAATGACTTCCACAAGATAGGAGAAAAACATGGAAAACATTTAATCCTCCTCCTCTTTTCAAATCTTCAAATATAAAAAGTAGAAAAGTGTTTTTTCACATTATTTTTATTCATTAAAATTAAGAAAATTAAAGTCACATGACATGTTCAATTATACTTTTTTTAACTCAAATTTTCTAATTCAAAAAAATCCCTCTTCTTTAAGAGTGAATCTAACATTTACCTAAAAATTCGCTTCAAAATCAAAAATTCATTTTAGGTAAAAAATAATATATATTAACACTTTTAAATAATATAACATCTTGCTTTATAATTTAAGTGATTTATAATTTGACTTACTTTTCAAAATTTAAAATTCTAAACCTAATATATATAAATCAACCAAAATTTCATTTTTGATATATATATTATATATATATATATAATCAACTAACAATTTCATTATTTGTAACCTATCCTTTTAGATGATACCTGCCAAACATCTAAAGTGAAAAAAAAATTGTAATTATTGAACTATATAACATGTTAACATGTTTGAGATGTTGACTTGTTCACTATTAAAAAAAATGTAATTATTGAAGTATATAACATAGTAATAAGCACCAAAGCATGAAATCACATTTATTTATGTGGGCATTGACCCGAAAGTCTCACTTATTGATGTTGGGCTTAAGCTGATGTCATTTGATGTGACATTGAAATTATTATCCCCTGCCGTGGGAGGGTAATAATATTCAATGTACTTTTGATTGTGATATTAAATTTCAAGTTATTAAAAATTGAAATAGATTTTCAGGTGTAAATATTAGAAAAATATTTAATTTATTTTTTTCTAATTTTTAAATTTATTTTTTCTCAATTTTGATGGAGTGAGTAGGTTTGAGTGAGTAAGTTTAATTTTATTGTGTGATGATGGTTTTGTTGGCGAATGGTATAATTGTTATGCATGTCAGGGTTAATGGCAAGTGATTAAGTGTTGTTAAATTGTGTATAGGAACAGTGTCTTGTAATTTAAATTTGGATTTTTCGTTATATTTTAGTTGTTAAATTTCAAAATATTAAGTGTTTTAGATATTTTTGATGGTGCTGAATTTATTTTCACCATCAAAAACACGATTCAAACACTGTCTCTACAAGGTTTTTTGAAATTTTTTTACTCGGATTCTAGCCATTTTTAACTGTCCAGGCAATTCCTCCACCTCGTTAAATTACTCCTAACTTTTATAAAACTAAATTTGGTGTGATGTATATGATTGAAAAATTATGTTGTTAAGAGATTAAATTGTTCTGAGAATAATGTGTACTTTTATGTATAGAGTAAATTCAAATCTTTCCTTTGCAAATTCAAAGGTTCAATTAAAGATAACGTACGCTTCTTCTAAACGTCATACGCTAAAAATTTGTGAGATTAACCACTATAACTAATTTTAAAATCACTTAATCCGATGTGAATTTTAAATTTAAATTATTTCTTATTTTATTAAAATTTTATATAATTATTAAATTTAAATTTAAATTAAACAGTTAACTTGAAATAATTATAAATCAATAAATAAATATAACTTAATGTATTTAGAAATTAATTTTATATTTATATATATACATATTTGGATATATTTCAATATATATATCATATTATCTTTTTAAAATTTCCATCGATCTTTTTTCAAAATTTATAAACTTGAAATTTAGATTTCTAAATTAATAATATTTAACTCTATTAACAAAAATATAATAAATTAAGTTAATTTTGAATTAATATTAATTTCAAATAATTATTTTTATAATTTAATTATTCATATAAATAATTAAAAATAAAAATAGGCTCAAGTTTGTTTTAAAATTGTTTTACATAAGAGTTTGTCTTTTACATACATAAGAAAAGTGGTTAACTGCAAAAAACCTAGAGACTTACCTCTGCCTAACTTTCCTTGAATAAGGGCAATGAGTCAATCTGCATTCACAAATAACATCCAATAATAATTATCCAAATTTAACAATTAAATTATGATAAACAAGGCTGCGTAGCTACTTTAAGATGTGTAAATGTCTGCAAACAAAACATTTATTTGTGGATATTTATATAAAAATTTTACTTAAAAAGTTAAATGGGATATTGATATGAATTTTTAAGTAAATCTTTTTGTCTAAAAAATAAGTTAATTAAATGGAATATGGATTCCTATTAGAGTGATTTTGAGTTCAATGTTACTCACATATATAGAGATCATTATATATATATATATCATTTGTTTTTTATGGTCATTTTGTTTTTTCCATTACGATAAATTAAATTTCTTAATAATAATAATAATAAAAATTTTACTTAAAAAGTTAAATGGGATATTGATATGAATTTTTAAGTAAATCTTTTTGTCTAAAAAATAAGTTAATTAAATGGAATATGGATTCCTATTAGAGTGATTTTGAGTTCAATGTTACTCACATATATAGAGATCATTATATATATATATATCATTTGTTTTTTATGGTCATTTTGTTTTTTCCATTACGATAAATTAAATTTCTTAATAATAATAATAATAATATCCATTTTTAAGGTCACAGCCAAGCCAGACACCAAATTGGTGTATGAGACCCCCTTGTTTGTGGGACAAGGGACCCACCTCCACCCAACGATATTGGTGTATGAGACCCCCTTGTTTGTGGGACAAGGGACCCACCTCCGCCCAGCGATTTGTCTGCTAAGTCTACGAAGGCATACATACTCTACCCCCCTCTGGTTTTGAACCTGTGACCTCTTAGGAGGAAACACATGCTCTTAACCATTAGGCCCACTTAATATAACTATGTTATTGGAAGACAATTTTTTAATCAAACACTTATTATTGAAAGATTAATTTATTTTTCAACACATCAATCTTGAAGGGCAAAATTTTAAACATAATGTTTAGTGAACTGGTAACATAAAGACGTAAAACCTAAAAAAAATGGTTAAATGGGTAAAGAGAAATCCAAATTCCAACCTTGATGAACACCACCATACAAAAAGTTGTAAAAAGAGAAAAGGCTTATATTGTATCTTTCCCAATGCCACCCATGAATAGCACTAAAGTTCTTGACCCAATTGTTAAAAGAAAAAGATAAATTGTTATATAACATTTGGAAAAAAAGCAATATGACAATAACATTACTTTTAACTAC
The DNA here is from genome assembly GCA_000404065.3 of Pinus taeda. Classification (NCBI taxonomy): domain Eukaryota; kingdom Viridiplantae; phylum Streptophyta; class Pinopsida; order Pinales; family Pinaceae; genus Pinus; species Pinus taeda. The sequence continues at coordinate 29,139 of APFE030257604.1, forward strand.
TTTTTAGACTAATTACATTTAACCAAAATAAATTACATGATAGCAATACAAAATCAATTAGTAACTAAATTAAACTAAGCAACAAAAAACACTAACTATACAACCTTCTCTATGCTCACTCTATAAAAACCTTATTATTATGCACAACTATTTTGAATCTTAAACTAGGTTTAAAAAAGTGATATTACACCATCTAAGGTTTATATCCTCTTCTCGTCTATATTAGGTAATTATCATTCAACTATTCAAAAGGTATTAGCTAGTGATCATCCAACTATTCAAAACGAAGATTAAATTCATGTGGACATTTAGTCCATATGAAAGGTTTTATTCATAATAATGAAAGCACTGCTTTTCTGACATTTTGATATAATTAAAATAATTAATTCATATCTTATTCATAATAATGAAAGGACTGCTTTTTTGACATTTTTATATAATTAATATAATTAATTCATATCATAGGAAAAAGAGGTTAGAATTTTTTTAATAATAATGTAACTAAAATTTTGTTGCATTGATAACTTTCCTTTCTTTTAAGTTAAGGTATAAGTTGTAATGAAATCTATTAATAATAGATAGTAATGATAGTTTATTGAAATATATTTAAGTAAGCTTTTCCATATCTATCTAAATAATTTAATTGCATATATTTAACATTCAAAATATATATATATATATATATATATATATATAATTAAATATATATATATATATATTTTGAAAAAAATATTTTTATTTTATATATAGTTTTTAGATATTTTAATTTTATAAATTTATCTAATGAAAGATGTAAGTTGAATAATGATTTTTTTTTAATCTCATCATTATTAATTTTTCTTGCTGAGAGAATCCATTTGAATAGGAGTAGGGATTAGGTCTTTCTCGTTGCCTTCAAGGTTTGGATTAGCCAATATTTTAGCAAATTTATTGAGTTTGTGGTCCATCTTGTTAATTTATAGTTGTAAAGCATCAATGCAGAGGAGGATTTTTTCATGTGCTTCATTTCTTTTGATGAGAACTTTACCCATAATAGTGTCCAATTTCCAATATTGATCCATTTTTTGCATATATTGAGTGTGCCAATGCGAATATTTCAATTGTCAAGAACCCATTAGCCAACACCTTTTTCCACTTGAATATCCAAGAGAAACCTTTGCTCAATGTGTGCTTCCCATTTAGCTTCTTATGTTTCCTCATTAATCAAATGAGGGGAAAGGTCCATATATCTTCTAATCGTTGCTTCAGTGCTTGTTTTTTCCTGGGTGTGAGGTGGAGGGCTTTGCTACCAGAGTATTTCCCAGAATAATGACAACCCTATGATACATGTTAACTTTAATGACAAGGATATGGAAGCTAGAAGCCATGGAAGGGAGTGCCACTTTGAAGTATAATGGAGAAAAGGGGAGGAAAAAACTGAAGAGGGTGTGACTTGTGACAAGGAAGCTGGGAGGGAAATTTAGGTCTAAGATGCAAAGACAAGGGGGAGAAAAACCAAAGGGATGTTAGGGTTGTTCATGTAAACTTGCGTCAGTCAAGTTATCGACAGTTTTCAAGCTCCTGGTTTATGAGAACCCATGGTTTTTCCCATTGTAGTAATCTCTAATGTAGCTTATTCAAAGGTTGAAAGACTCTACATAAATTGGCCCTAATGACTAGTGGGATCTGATCAAAGTCTTAAGGTCTTACAACAATCCATGCTCTTGTGCAACATATAATGCAGTGGCACATGGAGTCATCAAGTTGTGGAATGGACCACTTGGATAAGTATTAGGGTGGCAGGTGTATTGGTATCCTAGCTTGATGGGGGGATTGTGAGATCTCAATCGAGATGATTGATGAATGATTGGAACCAAGTTAATCTCTCTTAGTCAATTTTATGGGGGGGATGATGGGTACTATTGAGTACCACTTGTTTGGGTTCTTTGGGACATTTCCTAGCTCGTACTTGCTACTATGTCGGTTGTTTATACGATTACCTCAATGTAGGGTGTAAGTTCGAATAACCATGCAATGTTCAGAAGAAGCCAAACAAGTGGTACATGATAGTACCCATCATTCCCCCCTTAAAATTGACTTGGAGAGATTAACTTGGTCCCTGTTACCACTTAGAAAAAAAATGTTTGAATGATGCCAAGTGATGTCAAAAGAATGCAAAAGAGTAGAGAAGCTTGCAGTCATCCTCCAAGCTACAAAATTTTTCAACACCTACATCAGAACCACTCCATTGGAAATTGCTCTGAACTAGCTTTCCAATGATATGTGGAAGTCCAAAAATGGACTCCTAGATCAAAAGATATGGTTTGCTGAAGTTTCAAGGATTAAGGCCTCAAGAAGGAAATAATATTGGTGATCGCATATCGGAGGTCCAGATTATCTGTGATCACAACATTGGAGGTCTTGGCATATCCGCAATTGTACATCGGAGGAGATTGGTGTGTCACAATATCACAAAATCGAAACATTGACAATCGGGGAATCAGAACTTCTGCAAGTGTAAACCTTTTAAAAGTTACGATATTCAAAAAGTTCCGATAGTGTTAAAAAAAGTTGGGAATTCCAATAAAGGATTAGCAAAGGATTTCATTGCAAAACCAAAGGTGGGCGGGCCCTTTTCTCTCTCCTCTAGTGAGACACGTGGGGGAATATGATTGGTTTTGATAAAGCTATAGTGGCATTTCACATCAGCATGACGTGGCGATACAGAAGGACATGTAGCAGGAAGTCTTGGCATTTTGAGAGGGCCTAAGGGGAAAAATTTGGGTGACGCATGTCACCGCTTATGAGGTTCCATGTGGAGTGATGACGTCATATTAGAGATAGTGTATCGGAGGTTGAGGATGTCGGCACTTTATAATAGTTGGTACTTGAAAAAGTTCTGATATGGGGACTGGCACATGGTTGTAAGAGCTCAACGAACCAAGGGCGCAGAGCAGTTAACAAAGGGAGAAGGGCCCCCAACAGGAGTCTGAAGGCTTAGCACCTTAAGGATAAGTGGGAGGTCAAAACCCTCGGTCTTATGGGAAATAATTTTCAAGGAGAAATGGAAAAGGTCCAAGGGCATCAGAACTCGTTGTTTTCGTGATGTCTTTTAAGAATAAAGCCCTGATAAAGAAAATCTCTGATATAGAACTATGGTAATATTACATGAAATATTGGGCTACGATAGTGTGACATAGAGAGTTAAAGGCGTATGGGTAGACAGATGCAAGATTGAATGTAGGAACAAAGGAGTTGGTCTTAGGAGTAATGGTGACTGTCAAAGATCGATGGGTCAAGGAACCAAGGACCACGATCCACAGGAAAGAGTGTTGGGTCTGCCTTGAAGTGATACAAGCCATCTTTGTGCTTCGACGCACGTCTTTAGTGAGATAAATGGATGTATGGGACTTAGGAAGTAGTGTGTAGGTCACCTAAGAATTAATTTCTCAGCATGGATCTCCATGCAGTTTGGCAATGAAAGACTGCTAGGTCGATCTATGTTTCTGCACTATGACAAGAAACTAACAATTGATCGTTGCCAGCTCTAGAAAGTGGGAAATTCAAGTAGTTAAGGTGAAAATGATAGGTGAACTTGCCGAGTAACAGAGGAGGAACATCATGGCAAAGGTGTGACCTAATGAGAGGTGATCACAGGAATTGGCATGGAGATATTTTGTTATGGTCATCATTCAATTTCCCATGTTTTGTTATTTTGTACTTTGCTGCATTTTAAAGAAGAAATCAAATATGTTGTAATCATTTTGGGCACCAAAGCCATCGCACACCGAGATAACTAGTCAATCAGACAGCTCGAGCTCGGCTGAGATATGTTGTAATTGTTGTTCAAAGCTCCCTCTCCTTATAAATAGAGGGAAGAAACAATTAAAGAAGGTTCATAATTTTTGGAAAGAACTCTTGGAAAGGGCCTTTTTCTGTTTTCATGAAGGTAGTGTTATGAATCTTGATGTATGCACATTTCTCAGAAGATTAATATGAGATTTTTGGTGATTCCAACTTATTGGATTACATCATGTTCATCTCCCTTTGTGTTTTCATATATGCTAAATATTCTTCTCAGATTTCATGTCACATAGCTGCTAGACATATTTATCATTAGATGCAAATTCATTTAGTTCAAGGTATTGATGGAAAATGTCTGTATTGATGTGGAAATAAAGTCTTTAGAAATCACTCCATGTATCTTAACATTCCATAATAATTTACTTATTCTTGTTTCTCTCTAAATCCATATATACATAATTCTTAAAGTTTAAGCTTTGTATGATGAATCCCTCCTATACTGTCTTCTACTATTACATTTGTCTTAACAACTGATATTCTGCAAGCTCTCAATCTGATTTGGCCACCATTGACCGAGGATTATTTCTTGTGTATTCTTGCATGTACATTGGTTCATACATTGTATCTTTATGAATGGTTCTAAATCAGTCTTATTTGAATTAATTGTGAAAGACTATGGTGCTACAAGTCCTTAAGACAAATTTGATAGCACTAATTAAGATGGCCTAGGAATTGGTCTCCTATCAACCCAGAGGTTGTCCCTAGGAGGCTTATATATCTTCTGAAGCACTTGTGTGATAAGAGATAGAAAAAGATACAACATATTTCTCGCATCATTGTTGGGGAACGGATTAGAGAAATTTTCCCCTGGGTACAACATTCATATACTCTTTGATAAGGTGAGAAAAGGTGTGTGGCTTGTAGATTTATCACCTTGGCATCTCCACTATCAAATCATAAGTTCATCACCTTGGCTTTTAAGAGGCCCCATAGCCACTCATATACCTCTCAATAAAAAACGTGAGTTGTATCTGATCCAGAAAAAGTAATATCTAGAAGGATTAGGAAGGAAAAAATCCTCAATATTGATGTTATTGTGTCCTTGTTTCCTGAAATATCCTCATCCAGTTCACAGAATGCCATAATTCACTGCTCTAATTTTTCTCCTAGAATCCTACTATATCCTTCAGAAAGTGGTCAGCTACTCAGTATTGCCTCCCTAAAGGGCAAGGAAGAAGAATTTTTAGTCAACACCCCTTCTCTCTCTTTTTCTCCCCTCCTTGAAACTGAGGAGGTAAAATATATCCTCCAGAGAAGCCCTACCCGCAGTGTGAATATTTTCTCATTCCATGGTTAGTCAATTGTCTCTGAATTGGTCATAGCTCAGAGATCCATAATAAATAAAGCACCACAACCTCTACTCCAGATGGTTGTCCCAGCTTTCCTGTTAAACAAATATGCTCCCTTGGACTTGCCTCAACCTTTAAATGTTATGCCATAGGACTATCTCAAGTCCCTACCTAGGTTTAATGGAGAAGATGACACATCAACGTAGAGACAAATAGAAGCCTTTTATCCCTTTGCAAAAAATATTAATGTCAAGCACCTAGATGTAGTGTTTAGGCTCTTCGTCCAATCCCTGGAAGGGGAATCTAGGAAATGGTTCAAATCCTTGCCAAATGCTTCCATTACCACTTGGGAAGAGATGGATAATTCTTTTATGCATAAATGGGGAGAGAAGAGAGATCATGGGTATATTTTTAATGCGTTCAACGCTATGAAATACAAAACCTGATGAGGGTATCTCAGAGTTTTCAAAAAGGTTTAATAAGTTGTACAAAAGTCTAACTGTTGAGATTAAACCTCCACAGGCCACTGCGTGAGTGGTTTTTGCAGGGGCCCACTGAATCAGAGTTTGGATACACACTCAGAGAGAGGAAGTCCAGTACTTTGGACCAGATTCAAGTTGATGCTCTCGAGGTAGAAGCAATTTTTTCATAAATAGGGAAGTTAAGAAGCAGAACTAACTGTGGAGAGAAGAAAAATGGGAAACAGGAGGTGGCTTCCTTAAGTCATAGAAGATAATCTTAAGAACAAAAGATAGAGGAGATGGAGAGGTTGATGAATAACTTATCAAATAAATTGATAAAACTGGATCTAGAAAATACAAACCTTCAACGAAAGAGCTTCCCTGCTACTAATCAGGTTTTCAATCCCCAATACATAAGGCCTCCCCTACGTATATTGTAAAGGGAGAGGAAATCACAACAAGACCACATCTATTGTCCATTATATATAGAATATGATCTGGAGGATTAGATACTAGATGCCAACAAAGTTTAGGGGAACCTATATTCCTCTTTCTCAGATGAAGAACAAGAAGCCAAAACGTATGGAGAAGAGGGGGATGATCTTGGTGCATCGCTAGACGATGGTGAGATTGATTATTACTGCAAGTAGTTTTCCGATTTCATGTAGACTTACCTACATAAGAAATACGATCTTCAACCATCTAGAAAGAAGTTGAGAGGGAAAGACCAAAACGAAGGCACTTCCTCCCAACTGCCTCCTAATCCAGCTGACAAGAGGAAGGGTCCCTTAGATCCAATTACTCAAAAAAATAAGGAATACTCCGATCCAAATTACTATAAGCACGAATTCCTCAAAGAAGAGAAGTCACCTCCCTCTTCTAGGACCATCTTTGAAAAAGAAAAAGAGCTTGTGGAGGTTAGCATTGCAAAAAAAGGCCCTTCTATCTTTAATCTTCAAAAGGAGCTTGAGAAAGTCAAAATTCTGGTCCTGTTATCTCAGCTCTTGAAACAACCCACCTATAAGGCCCAAATTTCCTAGTTCATGTTTCCATATGTTTCAGTCTAATCACATGATAGTTTAAACCTCCAAGAAGAAAGTCCAATGGTCGTCTTTGGACCCCATGTTGAAGAACAAGATCCTTCCACAACACCTTTTTACATTACTCTAGTAGTACATGACCTTCTGCTCCATAAATACATGTTGGACTCGGGCCCTTCTCATAATTTGATGCCACTATCAGTAATGGAGCAACTAGGTCTACAACTTACTAGACCATACAAACATCTCTACTCTTTTGACTCTAAGAGGGTAAAGTGCTTGGGAATGATAAAAGCTTCGTGGTTAATTTGGCCCAGATCTGAGTAAAAAGTGTAGTGATGGACATTGTAGTACTTGATATCCTTTCAAGGTTTGATATGCTTTTATCTAGATCTTGGATATCAAAGATTGGAGGTTTCATCAAGCTGGATCTTACCTATTCTACCATCCCTATCTTTGTGGAGAAGAAAGGTGACTGTATATGGAATAAAAGTTCACTAAAACAATTACGAAATATGATTTCCCAAATAATGCTCCTATGTATGGGAACTAAATGGATTTCTCCTGCTTAATGCTAGAAGAAGATGATTTCATTTTAGAAGAAACACAGGTACAACCCACAATCAAATTTGATCAACACCTCAAAGATTGTTGCAAATTCTGGAAGTTGTATTTTGATGGTACAAATTCTAAGGAAGGAAATGGAGAAGAAGTGTTGTTGATATCCCAAGAGGGTAGCTTGATTCCCATCTCATTCAAATTGGAATTTGAGGCAACCAATAATGTGACAGAGTATGAGGCATTACTGCTAGGCCTGCAAGTAACAAGGAATTTGAACAATGAATGCTTGACTGTGTGTTGACGGTGCTGAACCTGCTAATATGTCAAGGGAATCTCCCCGGTAAGAAGTCCCAATTAGACCTTAGATCGTTTGGTGTAGGAGTCCTAGCAGTGGGTTGTAAGGTAATGCTTTGACCGCAATGTCGCACAGAGGCAAGTAAGATTACTCTGTCAATAGCAAGGGTGTGACTGATGCAGAGAGTCAACGAATGTGTACGAGAGGTTCCAACACTTCGAAGGGAGAGGGAGGTGAAGGTGAGTTCCAAGTTGAAAGGGGCCAGTCCAACTCATCTAGAAACACACCACACAGAGGACATGCACAGCTTCTGGGGGAGAAATCCACTTGGATGCGGCAATCACAACATACAAGGTAAGATAACACGAACAACACTCACGGATTAGTCTGAGACAAGTGTGACGGTTGATATAGCAAGGTTCATGAGAATGGTCTGTCTGATGTCTGTCAGAGCTATCGACACGAACGGTGACAACATTAATAAAATATGCAACACATCAACAACAAGATTCATATAATTTCATACAAATTAGTTCATACATAAGTATGTAATTTAAACAACATATATCATTAAGGCAACCGAAACAGTCTAACTACAATAACAACATATGCATGAAAATGTGTTGGCTCTTATTATATAAAGAAGTGTAAGTCACAATCATATAATACGTCCATGTAAACCTACTAGCCCCAATAGTGGAACGCTACAGCCACATCCTCTTGCTCCTCCAAAGAGATGTACTAGCTCCATGCAGTGGAGAAGCCAAGGCATGCTACAATACTGTCTAAGCCTTCTTCAAGATAGTCTTAGTAGAAGCTTGGCTAACCAAAAGCCTATACAGTGAGTTATGAGGGACTATTTATAGCAAAGGGTGGGGTGACCCTTGACATTCCCCTTTGTGACAGTTCACCCACCCTCATGACTCTTCACCTACTCTATGACTGTTACATCCAATTTTTGACACTTGAATTACACTTGACATTACTCAACGTTACAATGCACATGTACTCATGTGAGACAACATGGCTTGAGCAAACCTTGCAAGACATCACTGACACTCGATCTGTTGTGGTGAGACCAACTCTTTGACATGATTATGATGGTGAAACTAATGAGCTGATGTGTTGGGAATGGGTCCTCTGGGGTTCAATTTTGGGGTTAAAAACCCAAGTTTTGGGGCAGAAGGCCCGAAGTTTGTATAAAGAAATGTAAATTCTCCGCATTTTGTGGTTGCGGAGCACGAAGATATCAAGAGTCAAAAAGGGTTTTCCGCCCTTAGTCTAGATAGTTTGTGTCAGTTTTAGAGATTCGCCCTTGGTCTGCGAACCATGGGATTGTATAAAAAGGAGGCCTTAGAGGAGTCTAAGGGAGTCAGTCAATGAAGTAGAAGTACTAATGAGTCTGTAAAGATCTAAGAGCGAGAGTCTTAGCATAGGAAGAGGTTCTGCAACTGAGTGTGCAGAGGCCTAGGATAGAAGTCCGCAGCTGAGTACGTGAACCCCTGTAGCTATGTGCATAGGGCAAATAGAGTCTGTATTAAGAGTCTGAATCATCAATAAAGAGAAGTCTTCTGAAATTACTGTGTATTTTTCCTCTTTGGATCGCATGTGATTATGTTATGTTAAGTTATGGGTTTATGTTATAATGCTAATTTGATGCATGAATGTCTGTGTTTCTATCTGTTATATGAACACAATTAATGATATATGTTTACGCGAAGATAACCTTAACTGCATGGTAAATTTGGGAAACACTTAAGATAATTCGGGAACTTATATAGTAACATAATTAAAGAGGTGCGTAAGTGTTTGAATCCTTGTGTAGGGTTGTGCGAAGAACAATCATATACATTTGTGAAGGTTCTAAGAGGCAGAAGGAAAAGTACATCGATAAGCCCTAAAGGCTTATCGATTTGTGCGAAGGAAGGATTTAAGGAATAAAGTCGACATCACGACCATCTCAGGATGAGGAAACTTGGTTCTTGCATCCCCCCATATTGCTTCGGGTGAGACTTCGGTCTGTGCTCTGTGGACGGATGCCGAAAGGGCTAGTAGTGTAGGGATTTTTTTGGCTGACTAATGTTGAACCTGGGTCAGGGCCCATCAAGCCAAAAAATGGTTCCATTGCTGGGACCGGGATCTACATAATGAGATGTTTGATGTCGCTTCATTGGAATCCAACTAAGAAAAAGATCGAAGACTGGTTGGAGAGAAAGATCCACAAATTCACGACACAAGAAAATAGGAATCCGTGATTGACGAAAGAACAGTGGTTGCACAAGTATATGTACACAGAAATACACGAAATCTTATGTTCCTTCTCAGTTGAGTTATACGAGTGGATTAAAGTTGGCAGACGACCAAGGGAGGTGGAGGCTTGACAATCTGATTTTTTGGACACCGGAGTTAGTATGGAGATTGGAAGCCTCTGAAGATAAGATTGCACATGTTGTCGACCATTAGCTCGACCGCATCATAAGAGGTTTGTGACATAGTTCACGGTCGAAAATTCTGCCAGTTACAACGAAGCAGAGTGTCACTTCTTCAAAGAACCGTGAGGTAAGTATTTGAAGTCACTAAATACTTAGATTAAGATGCTCTTGTGTGAAAAGTGGGTCATGCAGTTACCTTGATGTTTGGAGCTATGTGAAGTGGAAGGTCTTTCAGGAATGGAGGAAGAAACGGTCCTGAGTATAGCCCGCTGGTTGAGCCTCCTTTGAGTGACGATGAAGGAGAAGTGCAGTCTTCTCCATTGAGCACTATTCAACTGATAAGGCAAGGGTTCCCACGAATACCTACACTGCCTCTATCCTTATCCCATCCATCCACATCGCCTCCATCCTCACCTCCACCACTCACCCCATCGCCCACACCACTGCCACCTCCACCACTGTTCAATATGGTGAACTCCGTTAAGCTACCTGTATTCAAGGGCATAAGAAATGAAGATCCAGACTAATTTTGGTTCGTCGTGAAGACTGTATGGGAAGCTCAAGGTATAACAAAGGACCAAATGAAAAAATCCACACTGGTTAGTGCTTTACGCACTAACGTGGTACATTAAGTACAATATTGATAACCCAATGTTTGCGTTAGCAGATATCCAAAATGCGCTGAATAGAGAATTCAATAGACCTAAGTCTCAAGCGCATTCAATTGTGGGATTCAAGGAGATCATGATGAAACCTAGGGAGACGCCCTAGGATTTGGATCAAAGATTGAAGTGTACGATCCGTGAAGCCAACATGAACCTAACGGATGGGCAACACATGAATGGTTTGTGGCCTCACTCCTGCCCCACCTAAGGATTGCACTATCACAACAGAAGATTGGGACACAAGAAAAAGCTCTAGAAATCGTGATGAGACTGCACGAGACACCAATGCAGGATGCTAATATCGAGGTTTAGTAGATTCACGCGCAGTTGTAGTACCTTTTCCTCAAAATGCAAAGTCTGAAGAAAGACATAATAGCTCGGCCAGAGGCTTGCGAGGAAGTTTGGTGCCTAAAATGAAAAGGTCAGGGGCATGACAAGGATCACTATCCAGTCTTTGCGAACTATGTTACAACAGGGGGACCAATGCCTCTAAGGCTAGAGGTTGCAGGAGGGCCGAGTGCAGGGCTCGTGCTATGGTGCGCTATGTGCCAGGTAGCTAGGAAACATGCGACTGACAATTGTCATTTGCTACAGAAATTTGTACAGACACCACAATAGCTTTTCTTCAAAAGCTGTCAATCAGTATGTCATGATGAGTGCAATTTCTGTGTCTACGAATTAATGATGGACATAACACTTGCATACAGGGTGCAGTTAGAAACACACCCTCCAGACCAAAGCATTGGGGGAACGCGAGGTGAGTATCTGGGGCGCGACCGAGGCTGAGGTGGAGGAGGGCTTGGTAGAGGTTGAGGGAAGCTTATTTGTTACAATTGTGGAGGACCAGGACACTACACGAGAGACTGTCCGAATCCGATGCAACTAGCATGCTGCTACTCTACTCAGTTTGACCATGCAACTGAGGATTGCCCTATATTGTTGGCTAAGATTTACGAAAAGGGGGTGCAACTGATGTAGAACCTCCAGATGATGAGGGTTGAGCCTCATGAGGAAGAACCTAAGATAAACATTATGATATGAAGTGGAATGACAACTGGCAAGGATAAAGGAAAGAATCCTGCAGAAGGTGAATGGGTCCGCTAAGCACCAGAAAGGGAGACTGGCTTTGATTTGGAGTGTACAAAAGAAACATTTATGGAAGCAAAGAAAAGCTTTGCGGAGGCCTCTACCTCAGGAAGTCAGGAGAAACAAGTTGAAGAAATGGACCCATCCATTATTACCATGTTCTTAAAGATCTGCATGACATTCTCCACGATAGTAAGGCCATGAAGGGATTGCAGGAACTGATCAATCGGTGCCTGGCAAGGACGACACTACTAGCGAACCACACATATTCAGAAAGCTTGGTAAGCATAAGGCAAGGACTAGACGTGAGATGAGACTCACCGCAAAGATAGGGGAATATGAAATGGACCAAGTTATCTTGGATCTAGGGTCTGACATGAATGTTTTGCCAAAGCAAACATGGGAAAGAATGGGGAGACTTATGTTCCCGTGGTCTCCGATCCAGTTAAGGATGGCAAATCAACAAAAAATTATCCCAATGGGGAGGATGCAGAGGATAACAGTTAACATCGAAGGCACGAGTGCAATGGAATATTTTGAAGTAATAGAGATTGTGGATGATAGCAATCCCTACCCTGCACTCCTGGGGATCGATTGGGCCACTGACATGAATGGGGTAATCAACTTGAAGAAGTGAAATATGAAATTTAAAAAGAAATCACTCTGCGTAGTGGTGCCACTGGATCCTACAAAAGGGCCACTCTATACATAAGTAGTCCGCGATTATGAAAGCGATGACGATTTGGACCAGATTTACAAGATAACAGTGTGAGACCAGGATTGGGTAAATCCGACAAAATACAGATGTACTGCATGGGACTGCGAGAGCTCCTGCACATCAAATTCGTACGAAGAACTAGAGCACTGCCAGAACCGACTGCATGAAGTATCCACGCTATGTTGTAATATGATGACCAAGTCATTGCGCTGCATATCATCAGAGGTAAGGAATCTGCCTCACTATGATGGGCTAACTGATGTTGATTGATTTTTGGATACATTTGAAAGAGAAGTGATGGAGAAGCATCACTTCCAGGCCTTGGATTGGGCACTGCGCGCTATGCCCACAAGATGGTGGGGTGTGCATAAGGATAATTTCGGTGATTGGCGCAAATATAAGAGGATGATGAGAATACGTTTTGGACAACCGAGAGTATGGATGACAGACAAGTATGATGGAAGGGATGATCCACGCGATCATCTAGCCAAATGGACTAAGGCTTATGGAGCGGAGCCTCAACCTGGACTTGGAAACAGAGCTCCTCCATGGCACTGAAGAATGGGACATCTTGCGCCAGGGGTTTATAATGATGTTCAACTTTGAGGATGGGTTTGACTATATTGATGCGGTGCTACAAGAGGTTAAAGCAACAATATTTAGGATACCACAGGATCCTTTGGACTTGATTCAACCTGATTGGACTACCCATCTAAGCCACACGCTGGCTAGAATGCTATAATGTGACCACTGAAGAAGAAGACAATGATACCAGAAAGATTAATATTCCGGAAATCAAGGGTCACCACGAGGTTGAAGGACCACAGATAGAGGATCTAGACATAACCATTTTGCTAAAAACTAGAAGGTCAACATTAGCACAGAGGCAGAGCCAAAATTTGCAAAGATTGGGGACTATTGGGACGACATGATAGTAGATAAGGTCACTGAGCTCCTCCACGAATATCAGGATTTGTTGCCCATGAAATTTCTGATCTGAAAGGAATAATAGGAGACCTGGGTGTCATGAAAATCACCCTGAAACTGGACATGAAACCTATGAAACAAAGACCTTACCGCCTTAATCCGAAGTATAAGGAAAGGGTCCACACTGAGTTAGATAATATGCTTGCGACAGGTATTATTGAGTCGGTGGAAGAATCTGATTGGGTAAGCCCAATAGTGGTTTAGGAAAAGAAACAAAAAGAAGAAATAAGAATATATGTAGATAGCTGGAAATTGAATGATGCTTGTGTGCATGATCCTTTCCCAACCCCGTTCACTGACGAGGTCTTGGATAATGTAGGTGGCCAAGAAGCATACTCTTTCACTGATGGGTTATCTGGGTACCATCATATCAAAATCGCAACTAAGGATAGATGTAAGATGACCTTCGTGATTGAATGGGGGTGCTTTTAGTACACCATGATGCCCTTTGGGCTGAAGAATGCACCAACAATCTTTTCGTGCATAGTCATTGTGGCATTCAAGACTTCATTCATAAATTTTTGGAGGTATATTTTGATAATTGGACAGTGTTTGGATTGGTCAAGTGCCATGGGGCGAGTCTGCGCTTGATGCTAGATACATGTAGGAGATACTAGATCGCACTTAATCTGAAGAAGTGTCTGTTTTGTGTCCCTTTTGGCGGATTGATGGTAGACCCCGTGAAGATCGCAGTGATAATCAACTTGGAGGTGCCGAGGAATGTGAAACAGTTGCACGCAACTCTAGGGCATACAAGATACAATAGGAATTTCATCAAGAGCTATGCCCAGATCACTGTGCCGATGGAGAAATTACTGAAAAAGGATGTTACGTTCCAGTTGGAATGATGAGTATCAGAAGAGCTTGGATGTGTTGAAAGAGAAAATGGTCACCGTACCAATCCTAGTCTTCCTGGACTAGAAGAGGGAATTTCATGTGCACGTGGATGCATCATGTATTATGTTAGGGGCCGCGCTGCCACAGGGTGGTGAGGGAGAACTAGATCATCCTATAGCATTGGCAAGTAGGAAGTTGTCTAAAGTAGAGAAAAACTATTCCATGAAAAAGTGTGAAGGATTAGCTATGGTGTACGCGCTCCAGAAGTTCAGGCACTATTTTTTGGGCGGACACTTTAAGATGTATACAGATCATTCCACGTTGAAGTACCTGGTCAAAAAGCCTGTGTTGGGGGAAAAGATATGTAGGTGGCTGCTATTATTCCAGGAGTATGACTTTTAAGTTATTGTGAAGCCAGGATGACTGAACGCGGCACCTGATCATCTGTCGTGCATTGAAACTGGAGAGGAACCTACTAATTTGGAGGAAGCACTGCCTGACGCATAGATATTTTCAATGTGCATCACAGACAATCACTTTGAAGATATTATCCGCTTCCTCATGACAGGATGGGATCCGGAAGGTTATATCAGTCAACAGAAGAAGGAACTAGTAGTGCACACAATAGATTTTTCTATCATTGTAGGGAACTTGTACAAAATGGGGTCAGACAAAATATTGTGACATTATGTGCTTGACTTTAAACAAAGAAGCATCCTCGTTGAGGCTCATGGAGGAGCCATAGGAGGAAATTATGCAGGGAAAGCAATAGGCAGAAGATTCTACGTGTTGGGTTGAGGTGGCCAACCCTGCATAAGGATTTGAAAGCATATTGTAGGGCATGTGACGCATGTCAAAGGGCTGGCAGGCCATCGCGAAGGGATGAGATGCCTCTGATGCCGCCGGTGATGTTACAGCCATTCAAGAAATGGGTGATTGACTTTGTGGGTCCAATTCAGCCTCCAGGAAAGAAGATGGGTGCATGGGACATCATCACCGCGACTGAGTACTTGACTAGGTGAGCAGAGGCACAGCCTGTGAAGGACTGTATAGGCGTGACAACAACAAAGTTTATTTTTGAATATATTTTGACAAGATTTCGATGTCCAAAGATATTGATGAGCAATCATGGTATGCACTTTCTTAACGAAACAATCAGCGCGTTGACAAAAGAATTTCAGGTGCATCATTAGAAAAGTACGCCTTATCATCTGCAGGCTAATGGGACGGTGGAAGCATTCAATAAGATACTGGAGAGCGCGCTGATGAAGGTCTGCGATGCTCAGAGAAATGACTGGGATGTGCATGTACCTGCGATGCAATGGGCCTATAGAATGATTGCAAGAAGCTGACTCGGCAAACACCTTTCAAACTCATGTATGACGTAGAAGTTGTGATGCCAATGGAATACATTGTACCTAGTCTGCGCATAGCGGCACTGACAAGAATGGCGGATCGCAGATCCATGGAATAGAGTCTCGCACAACTATCAGAGCTTGAGGAGGACTGATTTCTAGCTGGATTTCATCAACAAGTTTAGAAGGAGAGCGAAAAGGCATGGCACGATCCGCACATCAAACTGCGCACCTTCACGACAAATGATCTGGTCTTGTTATATGACAGTAAATTTGATAAATTTCTCGGAAAATTTTGGATGCACTGGCTAGGGCCATATGTCATTAAGGAGATTACTGATGGTGGAGTAGTTTAGTTGGTTAAATTGAATGGATAACCCTTCCTAGAGAAGGTGAATGGCAGTTGATTGAAGCCATACACCTATGATCTAGCTAGGTGACAAAATGAGGGAAGCACAACCTTAGCGCTCCAGGAAGCTGAAAGGAAGCTTGGGACTATAAAATACACTACCCGGGTCGGAGAGCTGCGTGATTGGGGAATTGCGTGGAACAAAGAAATGTCACAGCACCCGCCGAAGTGCGTAGGGAGCTGCGCTACCAAAGGAAAAAACGTGTAGGATAGCCTGAAAATGACCGTTAAGGTCAATGTTCATGATTTGATGATGAAAAACAACCAAAGGGAGTGGGGGTGCAATATTTAAGTCAGAATTTATGGATCAGATATTTGAAAATATGTTGCTAATCTAGCATTAATGAACCGATTTTGGGGGGGTACGATCGGATTTGAACTTGAAAGTGCTTATAAATTACAAGTGGTTTCCCAACGAAAAACACTTGGCATTTTGAGAATTGATTTGTTGAGATCTCACACGCACATGAACCGTGAAAACTTTGAAGTTTTGATAGTAGGTTCAATATTTGAGACATTTCCATAAGAGACACAGGAGTTGTTGCATAGCATCATGTCGACACCCATAGAAGCTATGAGCGTTTAAGTAGTGACAACTGAGGGAGCTGTTCCAGAGGTAGCTATGGTAGCAGAGGGAGCTACCCCAGAAGTTACGCTTGTGGAAGTATCGGTAGAAGTACCTAAATCCCCCAAGACACCCTAGCCAAGGCCTACACCGACTCAGGAAGTGCCAAAATCGAAGAAGGACAAGCAGAAAATGCAGCCATCAGTGCGTGCATCACCTAGGAAGCACGCACAATTGGGAAAATCCACCGCACAAGAAAAGGCCAAAATGATTGACCTAAAACCGTAGGAAGAGGTTGAAGAAATCCCCATGGATGATGAGGATATTACAGTGGAAACGGAGGCCATTGAAATTGAGGGGTTGAACCCCATATCTAATCTCCCTGAATACATTCCTCTGCGTAGGGGCAAGATGAAGGTGCCCAAATATATTGATGAGAGTAAGGTCACCCTTCAGACACCCCTCCTACCTGACCAAATTGTCTTTGAGGGATCGTGCTTGGGGTGTGTCCCCCTTTTGTAGTTGCAGGACTGGGACTTAGCTAACACGGAGCACTTCCCTCGTTTAGCGATGGACCAAATTATGCACTAGGTCTTCCACAAAAATACTGGAGTGACTGTGTTAGAGCCGAGGAAGTGGCTGAAAGGCATGGACAAGGCAGGCCTGCGAAACCTGCTATAGGTACCGCATTACAAACACACACCTATCACGTTGGTAGTGATCAAGAAGTTGATGTGCTTGGTGCATGACGGGTGTCTGTGGCTGGAGGAGCCAATACCCATCACACACATGCTGATCCATAGGATCATGCGACTACCATACACAGGAGAAAATCTGGCCATGGTGTTTGGCGGAAAGGTCAGCAAGCATGCGCTTGCCGAGGTGATGAAGGAAAAATTCAAGCTTGCAAAGAAGTCATGCACTTACGCCATTTCGAGTATCTGTGACCTTGCGGTCAAAGTGGTGACATAAATCTTGGCAAGGAATGTCATGTGGAAGTGTCCTGCAAATGAAGTGTTGGCATCAGTGATAGCTTTGGTAGCCCAGTGCACAGAGGGAGTTCAATTTAACTGGGCGTGCTACCTCTGTGGTGAGTTCCTCATGAAATGTTGCGAGGCACAAGATCATAGTTAAACTTTCCACTATGCATGGTTATTACTATCCATAGTGTTGGTTGTGTGGGAGCTACCTGAAGACAACCAGTTTCCTTTGGTCGCGCCAGACCTACCAAAGGCAGCGAAGTTCACTTTGCTGTGGGTGACGAAAGATCCTCAGTGGATAAAGGACAACAAGATATTCTGGATCTTCAGGGAAATGAGCATACAAATGGACATCAATCGTAAGCCTTGGCTAACACCTACCAATTTTGAGAAGTTGCAGGAATACGTGGAATTCAAGGCTAACTTCCACCATGTCTCAATACAGGCGTGGAAGCACCCTGAGCAGAAATGGCATGACCTGCCATACTTGGCCATATATGATGAAATTACAACAGTCCTCAATTGCTGGCCGACAGATTAGCACAATTCCACAGACTTGACAGCGGGATCTAGCAAGACCTCCGCACAACAGAAGAAGGAATAAGTCAAGCTGAAGATGCAACAACTAGCCGCGAAGTGGAAAAAGGAGGTTGATGCCAAGGCCAAGGCAGAGCACATTTCCACACAGTAGCCGGGTGGACATGTGGGCGAAGAGGAGCGCAACTCTCACCATAGTCAGAAGTCACCTTCCCCGAAGACTGAGGAAGAAGATGATCAAATGGAGTAGGGAGGAGCGGACTTGAAGACAACTCTATTCCACACCAAGTGCACTAGAGATCTAGAGAAAGTAGGGCTGCAGAAGAAGTCCAAGGCTAGCAAGATGTCTCTAGACCCGATCACCCTAACAGAGGAAGACTTAAATGATATAGGTGATACGGTGTAGGATGCCATCGCAGAACTGCTGCAACAGTTTGAGCAGCAATAGTAGTAGTTGTTGGGTGCTATACAAATGGGTCTACGCGAGCTATAGATCAACACATCATAGATACAGACTAGCACGATGTTAACCAGCTTTGCGCCTAGTACCTCAGAAGCCGTAGGGATGCTACGTGGAAGGGATCCTCGAGCAATAGTGCTGCAGGATGGAGCACTAACAACAGAGACTAAAGCTGTCAGACCCACTATCAGTGCACTCAAGAGAGTTGGACTCAACCTAGTCATGCTTCCCAATGAGGCGCTTTACTTGTTGCAGGATGACGTGATCGTGGAACTTTGGGCCTGTGAACAACGTGCGTTATAGGTGATCAGCGAAAAGAAGGTCAACAATGCCCACCTAACCGTGCAGAGAGACTCTGCCCTTAACCTTATAAAAGTTATTATAGACAAGAACCAATGCATTACCATAGTCATGACTAAGGCATGCAAGACTGTCCCAGAGTTGGGCATTCTCGAGGTCAAGCTGATAGATGCGAGGGTTCAGAAGCTCGCCACTGGAGTGCACAATGCACAAATTGAATTGGCAAAGGTTCAGCTAGAGTTGAACCTCAAAATTGCAGAGTTACTGTTGGAGGCCGAGCCTTCGACTCTGCCGGAGATCAGAGGGCAACGCGAGACCGTTGTGAAAGATGTAGTAGCAACAATTGAGAGTGCAATGAAGGACTGCACCACGCTCTTCGAGCAATAACTCGATGTAGTCACCTGCTAAAGGAAGATCCTACTGTACAACACCTGGAAACAAAAGCGTGAGAGCTACAACAGCACTACGTTAAAGTCAAAGTGATAGCGCGCACTATCACCATCACGCAAAGGCTAGCTAAGCTGCAGGAGGGGAAGGCGTTGAAAGAGTAGGTAGATGCAACTCAACCCAAGGAAGCCGTGTTGAAGGATTGCTTGAAGCCTTGGTTGGACGAGGCCTACTTGATCATGACCACTATTGAAGGCAAGCTGGCTAGTTTGCAGGAGACTTAGCAGAAGATTAAGTCAGACATCGCAGGGCCAATGACAGAGCAATTGGTCGAGAAGATGAAGCAGGTGGAAACATAGTGCACTGCTGAGGTAGAAGTTGTCTAAGTCGAGTTGGGAGGTCTTCGCGAAAAGATATCCACGCCAGTCGAGTGACTCAAGGGTGAGTCACCATGTTTGTATTGGGGGCCTGTTGGGAACAGGTCCCCTGGGGGTCAATTTTGGGGTTAAAAACCCAAGTTTTGGGGCAGAAGGCGTAAAGTTTGTATAAAGAAATGTAAAGTCTACGCATTTTTTGGTTGCGGAGTGCAAAGATATCAAGAGTCAAAAAGGGTTTTCTTCCCTTAGTCTAGATAGGTTTTGTCAGTTTTAGAGATCCTCCCTTGTGTCGGTTTTAGAGATCCACCCTATATTACGTTGGGCAGACCTACCTATGGTTTTGTGCATGGTTTGCGCACATGGTTTTGGGCGCAATGGTTTCTGGTACATGGTATTGGATGCTTTGGAATATATATATGTATTGTAACATTGAAATTAATATAATGAAAAAATCAAACAAGTAGTCCCGATTTTGGGATCCAGGGTAAAATCTCTATGTATATGTATTTTATGTGTTATGCTCTCGCTATTATTGATTTTCTGTGTTTTAGAATTCGTATGTAGGTAATTTTTGTATGGGGTTAAAACCTACATTTGGTATTAGAGATATTTTGGCTCCAAGGGGACGCGTTTGTTGCTAAGGGGTTTCACTTGGGCCTGTGGTAGAGGAGATCTGCGGGATCGATTCTGTTGGTGAAAGAAGATTGCGAGCAGTGGAAAGATAGAGATTGAGAAATTTAATGGTCAGAGTTTTGAGTTGTGGAAACTCAAGATGGAGGATCTATTGGTGGATAAATATAAGTGGATCGTGGTAGATCTGGGTACTAAACCAACGGGAGTGTCCGATGAAGAATGGAAGAAGTTGGATCAGAAGGAAAAGAGCACAATACGATTGTGTGTCTCAGATTCAGTATTGCTGAATGTATTAGGGGGAGCTACGGTGAAGGCTTTGTGGGACAAGTTAGGGACTTTGTACCAATCTAAGTCTTTGGTGAATAAATTGTTCCTACGGAAAAAGTTGTATAACTTGAGGATGAAAGATGGAGACTCGGTGACAAAGCATCTGAATGCATTTAATATTGTGATAAGTTAGTTATTGTTTGTTGATATTAAAATTTCAGATGAAGATGAGTGCATTAGTTTGTTGTGTTCTCTACCAGATTCGTGGGATAGTCTAGTTATTGCAATAGGTAGCAATGCAACTGCCTTGCATTTTGATGAAATAGTCTCATCCTTGTTGAAGGAGGAGATGAGACGGAAAAATATGGAGACCCAAAATGGTAATGCCTTTTTTGTACAAGGATGGTCCCATAATAGAGACAAAAATAAGTCATCGAGTGGGAGATCTAAATCTAGAGGGAGATCTAAATCTCTAGGAAAACTTGTAAATGTGGTGTGTTGGAAATGCAGAAAGGAAGGGCTCTACAAAAGGGATTGTAAATCTAAAGCTTCTGACAAAGGAAAGGGATCTGATGATGCTCCTTCTACAAAGGTAAAAACCACCTTAGATGAAGGTGGGATGTATACTTTGCTTCTTCAAGTACACATGTAGATCATGAGGCATGGTTGATTGACTTCGGTACATCCTTTCACTTCACCCCCCATAGAGAGTGGTTCTGTGAGTATGAGAAATATGATGGTGGTGATGTCTTCTTAGGGGATGATAAGAAGGCTAGAATCATTGGTCCCTGAAAATTAAAGTTGAAATTGCAAGGTGGAAGGGTTAGAACACTTCCAGGTGTTCTACATATTCCTGCATTGGCCATAAATCTAATTTCTGTAAGCAAGCTCAATGATGCAGGTGTAAAAACTGTGTTTGAGAAAGATACCTGCAAGATGGTTCAAGGAGCACTGGTATTGATACGGGGAGTTTGGATTGGAACTTTGTAAAAGCTACAAGGTAGCACTTTTATTGATGGGTGCAACAGTTTTGTGGTTCCTCAAAGTGGAGGAGAAAATCTAGTGGTATCTGGAGAAAAGACCATGTTGTGGCATCAAAGGCTTGGAAATATTGGAGAGAAGGGCCTTCAAATACTTCATTGTAAAGGTATGGTAGAAGGTATGACTAATAGCTCTCTGGATTTTGATTTTTGTGAAAATTGTATATATGAGAAGCAAAATCGGGTGAGTTTCCCCTCTAGTGGTAAGAGGGCGAAAACATTTATTACAACTTGTGCACAGTGATGTGTTTGGACCTGTGAAGGTTCCATCACTGGGTAAGCCTGTGTACTATGTATCATTTATAGATGACTTCTCAAGGAATACATGGATATATTTCCTCAAGAAGAAATATGAAGTCTTTGACAAGTTTAAATAATTTAAGGCTCTGGTGGAAAACCAGACAGAGAAGAAGATAAAGATGCTGAGGACAGATAACGATGGAGAGTTTTGGAATTTGAAGAATTATGTAAGGAGTGTGGTATATCACTACAGAAGACTACTCCATACACACCTGAGCAAAATGGAGTTTCAGAAATAATGAACAAGACGTTGATGGAAAGGGCAAGAAGCATGCTCAGTGGTGTGGGGTTAGGACAGGAATTCTGGGCAGAGGCGGTGGAGACAACATGTTACCTGGTCAACAGGTCACCTTCATCAGTGTTGGAGGACAAGACTCCACAAGAGTTATGGACTGGTAAGAAACCCTCTCTTTCACATCTAGGGGTATTTGGATGTGATGCATGTGTACATGTTCCAAAGGAGAAAAGAACAAAGTTGGATAGTAAATCTAAAAAGTGCATCATTATTGGGTATAAGGATGGTTTAAAGGGTTAGAAGCTTTGGAACCTAGTAACAAGGAAGGTTGTGTACAGTCAAGATGTGGTGTTCAGAGAGGTGAAAGATGTTATTAGACATTAAGTCCCATCAAAGGAACCTGATAAGATAGAATTTGAGCTAAAGGAGGAAGAATCAAACTCTACAACAGAAGAGGAATCAGAAGATGAAGAGCCACAAACTCCGGTTGTGAGAAGATCAGTTTGAGAAAGAAGACAACCATAAAGGTATAGTCCATCAACTTTCTGTTCAAATTTTTCTTTTTCTATTACTGATGATGATCCTAGAATTGTGAAGTAAGCAGTAGATTCAGAGGATCGAAAACTCTAGAAAGAGGCCATGGTTGATGAAATGGCATCTTTGCACAAAAATGAGGCATGGGAGCTGGTGGAGTTGCCAGCTGGAAGGAAACCCATTGGTAGCAAGTGGGTGTTCAAGAAGAAGACAAATGCAGAAGGAAAGGTGGAGAAATACAAAGCTCGGTTGGTAGAGAAAGGTTATTCCAGGTGCTGGGAATTGATTTTGGTAATATTTTTTCTCCTGTTGCCAAGGCAACTTCTATTAGATTACTCTTATCTGTTACTGCTGCTTTTGATTTTGAGGTAGAACAGATGGATGTCAAGACAACATTTATTCGTGGTGATATGGAAGAAGAAATCTACATGAAGCAACCTGAAGGTTTTGCAGTGAATGGTAAGAAAGAATTGGTATGCAAGTTAAAGAAGACTCTGTATGGGTTAAAAAAGTCACCAAGGATGTGGTATCATAAATTTGATACATTTATACGGGGACTTGGCTTCACCAAAAGCAAGGCAGATCACTGTGTGTATTTTAAATTAATTGGGACTATGTTATTTATCTGGTCTTGTATGTGGATGATATGTGGCTGGTTGGAATGACAAAGAAATTATCAAGGATTTGAAGATCCAATTGTCCTCCAAATTTTACATGAAAGATATTGGTGCTGCAAACTATATTTTGGGCATGTAAATTAAAAGAGATCAGGGAAAGAGGAAGCCCTAGTTAAACCAGAGAAAGTATGTCAAGACAACCAAAGGAAGTATGTCAAGACAACACTGCAGAGGTTTAATATGTAGGATAGTAAATCAGTGAAGGTTCCTATTCTTGTAGGTGTAAATTTATCTGTTGAACTGTGTCCCAAGACACAAGAAGAGGAAGAGGACATGTCCCGTGTTCCATATGCAAGTGCAGTCAGTATCCAGTTGTATGCAACGATTTGTACTAGACCAGACATTGCACATGTAGTGGGAGTATTGAGTAGGTTTATGTCAAAACCAAGGAGGAGCACTGGACAATAGTGAAGTAGGTTTTCAGGTATTTGTGTGGCACAAGTGATTATGGTTTGTGCTACCAAGGAAGACCAGGATTGGATAGAGTGTTGGATATTCTTGGCTTTGTTGATGCAGACTGAGCTGGAGATTTGGATTAGAGAAGATGTACAAATGGGTATGTGTTTAACCTATTTGGAGGTGCAGTTAGTTGGATGAGTAAGAAACAATCTGTAGTGGCACTATCAAATACAAAGGCAGAATACATGGAAGCCACTCATGCAAGCAAGAAAGCATTTTGTTTGCAGAGATTGTGTTCAGGTATGGGGTTAGTATAGGGAGCTATAAGGATAGACTGTGACATCCAAAGTGCAATTTTCTTGGCAAAGAACCTTGCTTATTATTCAAAGACAAAGCACATTGATGTTCAGTATCAATTTGTGAGGGACATGATAGAATACAAAAAGTTGCTGCTGGTAAAGGTGGACACTTTGAAGAATACTGCAGATGCATTGACAAAATTTGTGGGCTTTTAGAGGTTCTCTTGGTGTAAATAAACAATGGGCATTGCAAGGTTGGATAAATGACTAAGCTCTCTTGTGTCCCCCTGTGGAAATAAAACAACAAGTGGGAGAGTGTTGGGTTGTGTTATATTCTTTCCACGACTAGCTCCCTAGTTAACTAGGGAGTTAGAGGAGGGGGTGCGGAGCCCCCCCTTTCTTTCACCGATTGCACAATGGGGGGGTCACAGGGGGTTTGAGGGGGGCGGGTAGCCCCTCGAGGTCTAGGGTAGTACCCCGGGGAAATTTTTTTTTGGACCCTATATTAGGTTGGGCGGACCTACCTATGGTTTTGTGCATGGTTTTCACACATGGTTTTGGGCACGATGGTTTTCGGTCCATGGTATTGGATGCTTTAACATGTATATATATGTATTGTAACATTGAAATGAATATAACGAAAAAATCAAGCTGGTAGTCCCAATTTTATGTATTATGCTCTCGCTATTGTTTATTTTCTGTGTTTTAGAATTCGTATGCAAGTAATTTATGTACAGGGTTAAAACCAACACCTTGGTCTGCAGACCATGGGATTGTATAAAAAGAAGGTCTTAGAGGAGTCAAAGGGAGTAAGTTAGTAAAGTAGAAGTATTGATGAGTTTGTAAAGAGCTAAGAGCGAGAGTCTTAGCGTCGGAAGAGGCTTTGCAACTAAGTGCGCAGAGGCCTAGGGTAGAAGTCCACAGTTGAGTGTGCGGACCTCTACAACTGTGTGCGCATGGCAGATAGAGTTTGTATTAAGAGTCCGAATCATCAATAAAGAGAAGTATTCTTAAATTACTGTGTATTTTTCCTTTGTGGATTGCATGTGATTATGTTGTGTTAAGTTCTGGGTTTATATTATAATGCTAATTTGATGCGTGAATGTGTATGTTTCTATCTGTTATATGAATGCAATTAATGATATATGTTTAAGTGAATATAACCTTAACTACATGGTAAATTTGGCGAACACTTAAGATAATTTGGGAACTTATACAGTAACATACTTAAAGAGGTGCATATATGCCTGAATCATTGTGTAGGGTTGCGCAAAGAATGATCATATACCTTCGCGGAGGTTTTAAGAGATGGAAGGGAAAGTACGTGAATAAGCCCTAAAGGCTTATCGATCTGCATGAAGGAAGGGTTTAAGGTATAAAGTCGACATCACGACCTTCTCAGGCTGTGGAAACTTGGTTCCTGCATCTCCCCATACTGCTTCAGGTGAGACTTCAGTCCACGCTCTGCAGACTAATGCCGAAAGGGCCAGTAGTGTAGGGATTTGCTTGGTTGACTAATGCTGAACCTAGGTCAAGGCCCATCAAGCCAACATGATGCCAAGCTTGGTCATCCGTGATGGTGTGCATGTACATGCTGGTGACATCTTGCTAAAGCGAACTCTGGCCTCCGTAGCACCAGTGCATTGGTTCGGCCCCTTCATCCAACTCGTCTTCTAACATGTGCATGGTCTTCATGGGTACCGTTGAACTAGCAATGCACTGATGCATAGTGTCTGTGTTGATCTTCAAGTGTATGCTGGCGGTCATGCGCGTCAAAATTTCCAAAGTGCATTTTCAGCCCCAGTTGGACTTGCTTCTTGTCTTCACCTTGGTGAGTGTGTTGAATGGGTTGGATTGCATGTTTGCACTCAATGATATGCATGTTGTTGAATCTATTTCACATGATCAACAAAACTTCTCACCATGTCTGATCTATGTCAGCTGCTGGGATGGATCCTTAACTTGTATGGTGCAAATTCATCCATGAGTGCTTGTTGTGGCCACTGTTGTTCCTGTTCCTATTGCAACTCATTCGTCTATCTGTGCAGCTTTACATTCTTCCTGAATTGCTACTTCAGCATATGCAACTCCTTCTTTGTTCCATCTTCTGCCTTCACGTGATCTTCATGTCGCGCCGTCACTTCATAACCTGAGTCTCCAAAGTTTCTTTCATTATCAGTGGATCTACTTGATCTTGCAACTTTGTTCCGCCTCTATGTTGTCAACAACCTTCCTCTTGCATTCACTGCATTCGATATGCTGCCTTCAACTATTGTTCATGATGTTGGTCGCTATGATGCTAATACTTGATGTTCTTGTCTACGAACAACTTGATGTCTTCATGGGTAGGCAAGTCCATGGACACTTGATCGACTGCATCCCCAAGTGTGCTTTGAACAGTGTCTTCGTCTTTGCTCTCCTGGAAACCATTGTACCTATACTAGTGAGAGGCAGATGAACACCTGGGATACCTAAAGACATGGCAACACTCATCGCAAGAAATTTGTCATCTGAAAACTAAAATGAACATGAGAGCTAACTTGCAACATACTTGGGTGCATGATCATGAAGGTTGTGCAATTTCGGTCGGGAGGTCGGGAGATCAACTACCAAGACTGCACAAGGCACAATCTGGGATGCTGGGAGAACGACTGACTGTTGGAATTGCACAATGCATAGTCCAGTCTGGCTGCTGACTATTGGGATTGGAAAATGCGCAATTCCAGCTCAGAAGGACTGCTGGTCTAGGGACAGATTTGTGCAATTTCTTGGGCTAAACAGCCACTGTCCTCCAGAAATGCGCAAAATAGTCCTGGAGGCTAGTGTTGGGTAGGAATGCACAAATCTGGAGAGGAAAGTGAGCCTTCCTTTCTAAGATTGCACAATGCAGCCTTGGCAAAGGCAAAGCTCGAGCCAAGGTTGGCTAGACTCGCTAACGGGAAACTAAAAGAAAATAAGTTAGTGAATGCATGGCGACACTAAGTGATAGTAGAAGTGATTAATAGTGCATGCAAAACATGAATGAAATATTCAACAAACAGATCAACATGCATGTGGGTGAGGCAGTTCGTTGGTTGGGCGAACGTCCATGTAAAACAGTTTCATGCATGTGACAGCAGTGAGATAGCAAAAAAAACTGAAATAGATCTAGGACAAGCTAATATACATGTAAACGACAGCAAGCGCTTAAAGAAATCAAGAAAAAAGTACTCCCACAAGCGAAAACATGAAAATAAATAGTAATGCAGCATAAGGCATGGGAAGCAGGCTTACCCCAAAACAATTGAGTTGAATGTGCCGACTGCTCCTAGATGTGATGTGGGATGTCAGAGATGCAAGGTTGATGTGAGGAATGAGCTCTGTAGTGTCTGGTTGATGAGTTTTGATAACATCGAGGTTGTGACAGGCATGCCAAGAATCTAGGGGAAGCGACACTTGGTGGGAGGTTTCAGAATTTCTCCTTGCATGTAACCTCCAACTGCTAAACATTGATCCATGAAATAAGGGATACCTTTGCATGTTGCCTTGGGAGAAGCAGCCCATGCATGCAAGTCTATTTTGCTCAGTCCCAGAGGAAACCGATCAAATTAGCTGCACAT
Organism: Pinus taeda; assembly: GCA_000404065.3. NCBI lineage: Eukaryota > Viridiplantae > Streptophyta > Pinopsida > Pinales > Pinaceae > Pinus > Pinus taeda. Next base: position 56,706 of record APFE030257604.1, read on the forward strand.
GCAAGAGACTGCTCGACTGTTGGAGAAAAATGCACATTTTTGGCTAGGAGCTGGGTTGGCTGCCCAAGGGATTTGTAAAATTTCTAGGCAAAGTAGCTGACTATTTCCCAGATTTGCACAAATCCTGGGTTGAACAACCTACTGTTGGGAAAATTTGCGCAAATCTTGCTGGGAGGATTAGCTGGCAAGATTGCACAATCTTGGAGCCCAGCAGGTTGTTAGAGAGGATTGCACAATTCCTGGAGGGAAGACTGGTTTCCCTCCATAAATGTGCAATTTTCAAGGGGAAGTTGCTCAGCCTACAGCTCGACCAAGTCTAGGTGAGCAGCTTGTGAGGAGAATGGATCAACTGTAATCGACAGGCTGCCTTTGTGCGAGGAAAACACTAAAGCTTGAGTACTTGACGAAGCAAGACAAAGTGCTGTGTAAGGTTGGTAGGGAGGCTCCAAAAAAGGCTAAGGAAAATTTTTGGAGGATGGTTGTAGCCATTACAACACTTGGTGACACACTAGTAGAACTCCAGCTCTTTGAATGGACCTTGTTTGTGAAAAGAAAGTCTAACACCTCCGGAAGTATTGTTTAGTTTTCAGCTCATCTTGGTTTCACACTAGCTTGATTGTAAGATGTAGCATCTTCCAAGCCCTTGGTCAATTGACGTAAATTACCAGCCAAGGCAACACAGTTGTTTCGATTGGTGTTGAGGGGTACATAGGTGCACAAGCAATATAGTCATTAGAGTGTTAGTTTCATCTCTGGTGTTGCTCCATTGCTAGTAGGCGTAGACAATACCCCAATGGAGTCACATAGGAACACAAGCATGGATCCACTACTAGAAAACCTCATTAGTACCCCAATGGAGTTATTTGCATCACCTCCCTGCATAGGAAGCCTTTCTCTTCTTTCGCCTTCTTCATTTTTCATTTTTCATTTTTGACTTTTCATTTTTTCATTTTTCACTGTGCATAACACTTATTCATTTCAGAGGTGGAAGATGGATCCTGACTTATTGAGAGAAGAAGAGGTTGTTCTAGCAAAGAAGTAGTTAATTGTATCTCTGATGTGCATGTTAAGGTTTTCCCCCTCACCTTACTCTACTTGACTAAGTTGACAAGGGTTAACCCAAAAACGATCGACTAGATAAGGTGACACTCGTTAGCGCGCAAGCGTTGTGTTTACACCAAGGTTCAATTCAAACAATACATATTTTCCTTCAACGTATCATGGACTAAAAGTAACAAGCTCATCATATAGAGGCAAGATGACAGATATCCAAGTAGTGATAGTTGTACAAGCCCTCTTATACTTTACCCAGCTCGTTTCAAGAGTCATACATGGTTTCATGCAAAACTAACCTATGAATGAAACAAGCAAACAAACTAACAATCAACAAAGCAAAGAAAGAGCAGAAGCAAAAATGAAAGCCAAGCAAGTAAACAAACAAGAAAGAAAACAAATAAGAAAACAAGCATGCAAGCAAACAACTGAAAGCAAACACTACTCCTACTCCTACACTAATGGTACATGGGCCTGATCACATGAAGTGATACTTCCAATGCATCCATCGGCGCATTGGTAGAACCATGTTGGTGAAGGCTTGGTCCACAAGCAACCCAGTTGTGCAGACCAACAAGCAAGAAAGATATAATAATAAATACAACCACACTTCATGATTCAAAGTGACCATGGGACATAAGTGAGTGCATGTGCATGACGGGTAGTCCGCGGATTTATCATGGTGCTATGTGACACTACGTGCAACTTTGAAGCATAAGCACACTCTTGACTGTGACATGCAAGCAAATGAAAGAAACAAAGATAAATTGCGTCACACATGAGTGCTTCCCATGTAAGACTCCTCCAATGCATGAGCAATGGGATCATGTAGTTCGAGTGGAGGAAGTAAAATCTGAGTGATGGATTGATCTTGAGTGCATACATATGAGTGATAAGGAGCCTTGAGTGTTCGAAAAATTTCCTGATCGGAAGCAAAACCAACCTCAAGATAACGAGGGCTTGACATAACCATCAGCTCAAGCTAAAGTGCCTCGACGGTCTATGGGGTTTTGAATTTGTTGATAGATGGATCTTCGTAGACCAGTGGCTTAGACAGATTAACAATGAGTGAATCAACATCGTGATCAGATGATGAGGTGAAGAGATCACGACAACCAAGATCAGAAAATTCAAGATGTTGGTCGACATCCTCATGGTTGGATGAATCACACAGAGGGGTAGATGAAAAGCGAACAAACTCATCCTCCATGTTTCCAGAAAAGAGAGATGAAGGATCAAGTGGATTTTCAATGAGTAACTTATCCTATCTGTTGTCAAATGATGGACTAACATCCGGTGAGTCCTGCGAGTGATCAACAATGGGTGCATCCGTGGATGAAGATATACATGCAAAATCATGGATGGTAGGTTCACCAAATAGGTAAGGAAAGAACGGAGGGGACTCAGACAGAAGGGAGTCATCCTTTGCCGAGTGTTGATTTTCAAGCTCCCACTCATACTCTTCATGAATGACAGCACATGTTGGTTTTGCAACACTAATTCCGTCTATTTGTTGTTTCTCATTCACAAGTGAAAAGTCCGGAATGGACGAACACAAGACAACATCATTCGGAGGAACACCTAAGTGTGAAGATGGAGGTCGAAGAAAAGAATGCATATGGGAAATCGAAGGACTCACAATCAAATCTGCACAAAAATCGAGTGGAGTGATGTTGGGAGAGTGTGAAGGGTGAATAAGTGTGTGAGCATGATCCTCAACATCACTGGGCAGTGGTGGAGCTGCTGAATGAGAGGGAGGCAGACAGTCAGTTGAGACAATGCTCGCTCCCACATGAGATTGCACAGTTCCATCATTGAAGAATGTTGAGTGAGGCTTGATATCAAGTTTCCTCTTGGGACTGGTAGATTTCTTAAGGAAATACTCGAACCGGTCCCAAAGATAAGAAAATTTCATCTGGCTCTTCGGGGCTTGAAACTACAAGTCATGGAAGTGCTGCCAAAAATCAATAACGAATTCATGCGGAGTGCTCTGTTGCTGTAACAGTTTCTGGTTAAGATAGTCTTGATCAAAATGATAGAACATGTCTTCAATGAGATCACAGAAGTGCTCAAATGAGTGCACGATGTCAACTGGTAGGCTGAGCACCCAACAAAATGGAGATTCACGAAGTGTGTATGCAAGCAACCGACATGTTCATCAGAAACTCATCTTCCTCATAAATCATGAAAAGAAAGTTATATAAGTACTTAGGCCAAGCCACTTCGCCTTCACCATCATACGTGTGAGTGGAAAAGAGATCAAAAATCTTCCCCAAGATGGAGACATCTTCACGATTTGAAAAACACCTCGGGGGAAGAAGAGTGCAAGACTCCATGAAAGATATGCAAAGGTTCAAAACTGGATGAGCGGACATAGCTTGTCATCAAGCCTCCTTCTAGCACCAAAAATGTTAACGACGCTGGACCCGCCAACATGTCAAGGGTATCTCCCCAATAAGAAGTCCCAATTAGACCTCAGACCATTTGGTGTAGGATTCCCAGCAGTGGGTCGTAAGGTAATGCCTTGACCATGATGTCGCACATAGGCAAGTAAGATAACTATGTCAGTAGCAAGGGTGTGACTGATGCAGAGAGTCAAGGAATGTGTACGAGAGTTTCCAACACTTTGAAGGGAGAGGGAGGTGAAGGTGAGTTCTAGGTTGAAATGGATCAATCCCAACTCGGCTAGAAAGACACAACACAAAGGACATGCACAACTGTTGGGGGAGCAGTCCACTCGGATGTGATAGTCACAACATACAAGGTAAGATAACATGAACAACACTCATGGATCAGTCCAAGATGAGTGTGACAGTTGATATAGGAAGGTTCTTGAGAAAGGTTTGTCTGATGTCCGACAAAGCAGTCGACACAAACAATGACAACATTAATAACATATGCAACACATTAGCAACAAGATTCATATAATTACATACAAATCATTGCATACACAAGTATGTAAGTTAAACAACATATATCATTAAGGCAATTGGAATAGTTCAAATACAATAACAACATATGCATGAAAATTTGCTGGCTCTTATTATATAAAGAAGTGTAAGTCACAATCATACAATACATCCATGTAAACGTACTAGCCCCAACAGTGGAATGTTACAACCACATCCACCTGCTCCTCCAAAGAGATGTACTAGCTCCATGTAGTGGAGAAGCCAAGGCACGTTACAATATTTTCCAAGCCTTCTTCAAGATAATCTTAGTAGAAGCTTGGCTGATCAAAAGCCTATACAATGAGTTATGAGGGATTATTTATAGAAAAGGGTGGGCTGACACTTGACATTCCCGTTTGTTACAGTTCACCTACTCTCATGACTCTTCACCTACTCTATGATTGTTACATCCAACTGTTGACACTTGACTTACACTTGACATGACTCAACATTACAATGCACATGTACTCAAGGGAGACAACATGGCTTGATCAAACCTTGCAAGACATCACTGACACTCGGCCCTCTGTGGTGAGACCAACTCTTTGACATGCTTATGATGGTGAAACGGGTGAGCTGATGCCAAGCTTGGTCGTCCATGATGGTGGTCATGTACCTCATGGTGACATCTTGCTGAAGCAAACTCTTGCTTCCATTACAATAGGTGCATTGGTTCAACCCCTTCATCCAACTCGTCTTCTAACATGCGTATGGTATTCTTGGGTACCATTGAACTGAAAACACACTA
>APFE030257604.1:63657-75988 GCA_000404065.3 Pinus taeda
TGCACATGCAAGAGACTACTTGACTGCTGGAGAAAAATGCACACTTCTGGTTGGGAGCTGGGCTGGCTGCCCAGGAGATTTGCAAAATTTATGGGTAGAGTAGCTAACTGTTGCCCATATTTGTGAAAATGTTGGGCAGAACAACCCGCTACTAGGAAAATTTGCGCAAATCCTGCTGGCAGGATTGTGCAATCCTAGAGCCCAGTAGGCTGTTAGAGAGGATTGACAAATTCCTAGAGGGAAGGCTGGTTTCCCTCTAAAAATGCGCAATTTCAAGGGGAAGCTACTCGGCCTGTAGTTGGACCAATTCCAGGTGAGCAACCCGCAGGGAAAATTTTAAGGATGGAAATTTATTTTAAAGTTTAGAAACCTTGGCGAATATCACTAGTACACAATATGGAATTTGTAAAATGTTTGGCAATGTTTTTGTAAAAGTATTCAAATTTATAATAATTTTATATAGTCTTTATATAAAATTTTGTCGGTTTTTAAGGTAAAAAAAACATTATGCTATAAAATTTGGGTGAATAAGTTTTTAGAAAAAATGGAAATTAATGCTTTTTTTCTTAGAAAACGCATGTAAAATTAGCCCAATTGTGAATATTAGCCCCTAAAAGTTTCCCTAGCAGCCTGTGAGGAGAATGGATCAAATGTGATCAACAGGCTGCCTTTGTGCAAGGGAAAAACTAAATCTTGAGTACTTGACAAAGCAAGACAAAGTGTTGTGTAAGGTTGGTAGGGAGGCTCCAAAACAAAGCTAAGGGAAAATTTTGGAGGGTGGTTGTAGCCGCTACAACACTATGTTTGGAGACTCAAAATTTTTAACTAGTGGTAAAGAAAATCAAGAGCTAATGTCAAACAAAGCACCCAAGGCTAAGTGCTTACAAAAATGAGGTTTGGGATTTAATGGACAACTTCTTGCTACCTTTTAATGTCCAATTCTTACCCAAGTAAGGAAATTGAAAGGTCGATTCCTTGGCTATAAATTCTAGTAATTTTAAGCCACCACAAAATCCACTTCTCAAATATGAAGTCGAAGTTAGGTACAAACCCTCAGTGCTTGAAAATGTGAGACACTGGCAGGTGTTTGAAGATGATGAAAAAATCAAGCGTTTCATGGAAATCATTTGGGAATTCTCAAATTCTGTGATCAACCAAGAAGAAGAAGAAGTGACATAGGAACATCCAACCGCTTGGGAGGAAACTATCGTCAGGCATGGAGTTCTGCAACTAAAGGAAACACCATTCCCCGTGGCCTAGTTCCTTTAGAGAGATTATTCAAATCCAATGATGTGGCCTCAAAACCTGTTGAACATGGAGTCGATGAACAAGTGGAGGATTGCAACATCGGATCAGAGAACTAACCCTAGATGATCAAGTTGTCAAAAGGGATCCCCCATCAATATATATGAAGGTACTTAAATCTCTTTAAAACCTATGAATATGTATTTTCTTCGTCATATGATGATTTAAAGATCTTTGATACAAATTTTATTCAACAAAAATTCCATTAAAGAACAGGATGAAGCCTTGTAAGCATAAAATTAAACAGACCAATCCCCTTTTAATCACATCGATTAAGAAGGAACTAAGGAAGTTACTTCAGGCCATGATCAATGTACCCTTGAGGTACTCAGAGTGGGTGGAAAACTTGGTTCCTGTCAAGAAAAAGAATGGAGAGATAAGGTTGTGTGTGGATTTCAGAAACCTCAACAAAGCTTCATTAAAAGACAATTACCCATTTCCAAATATGGATTATATATTATAGAAGGTAGTTGGCTCAGCTTGGATGTCCATGATGGATGGATTGTCAAGGTATAATGAGGTAGAAGTGCATCCTGATGATCAGAAGAATTAACTTTGTGAGGAGATTTATACCCAATTATGCAGATATAGTGAAGGGTATCACGAAGATGTTGAAGAAAGAAAACAAAGTGAAGTGGAACCTAGATTCCCAAGAATCCTTCTCTAGAATCAAAAGAGATTTTGTAGAGGCTCCTATATTAGTCATCTTGAATTATTCAATACCATTTTATATATTTTCTTTTGTCTCCTCCCATACTATAGTTGTTGTGTTATTGTAGAAGGCTAATGAAGGTCACGAGAAGCTTATAGCCTTCTTCAGCCAGGTGTTGCGGGAGGCTAAATTGAAATATAATATCTTGGAAAACTAGGTTTATGCCCTAGTCAAATATTTGAAGGCCTTTAGAGTTTATGTTTTACACACTAACATTGTATCTTATGTTCCAACAATGGTGTTGAAGACATCTTGGTGCAAGGGGACTATGAGCGAAAAAGAGGTAAGTGGATTTCTAAAATTCAAGAGTATGACATGGATATCAAGCCCACTAAACTCATCAAAGGACAGAGTTTTTCCAAAATCTTATCAAAGTCTAGTTGTCATGCCTTCGGGGTTAACCTTTTAACACAAGAAGAAGGAGAAGGGGCACAACAACTGATGATCAAGACATCGACCCATAAAATTTATATAAAATATGAAACATATGCCTGGTATAAAGATGTCATCCACTATATGCTATTCTTGAGGTGCCCAGTGAAGATGGATAAATCCAAGTATAGAGCATTAAGATTACAAGCCCATAAGTTTATTACATTCAATGGGAAACTATACTCGAAAGACCCAGTTGGAATTCTACTTCTGTGTTTAGTAGAAAGAAAAAATCAGAGACTAATTGATGATTTCCATAATGGTTTTTGTGGGGGACACTATAACTAGAAGGCCATCGTGCATTAGATATTGAAAGTAGGATTCTATTGGCCTAAACTATTCAGAGAAGTTCACTATTATGTTCGGGCCTACCAGTAGTGTCAAATGTTCGCCGAGAAGTAGAAATTAGCCCCACTCCCATTAATCCCTGTTTGTATAGAAGAGCCTTTCAGGCAATGGGGACTGGACTTTATCAGAAAGATACATGCCCCTTCTAGCAACCAACACAAGTGGATACTCATAGCCATGGACTACTTCACAAAATGGGTGGAACAAATCCCAACATGAAATGAAAAAGACAATGTGGTCATAAAATGTTTGGAGGAAAATATCCTGGCCAAGTTTGGCTGTCCTATGAAAATTGTGACTAACAATGATAAGGTTTTTAAGTCTACAAAATTTATCAGTTTTTGTCAGAAGTTCAACATTACAGTTGGCCACTCTACTACCTACTATCCATATGGAAACAGACTATCTGAGTCTTCCAACAAAACAATAATAAGGATCCTAAAGTAAACAATTGCAGAAATCCAGAGACATTGGGACTCACAACTAAAATTTTCCCTATGGGCTAATAGGGTCACTCCTGAAAGATCCACGAGGGAATCACCTTTTGAATTGGTCTATGGGAAAGCAACTATATTCCCTATACAACTCACCATTTCAGTTGCCAAGATATTACAAGATGTGGAAGAAGAACCAAACTCCCTGACTCGAAGGATAAATCAACTAGTGGAGCTCCAAGTGGACAGAGAGCAGGTAAACCACAAGTTAATCAACTACCAATAGAAACTGAAATCTTTGTTTGACAAGAATGCTAAGGACAAACCTCTCTAGCTAGGAGATCTAGTTTTGAGGTGGGATGTAAGAAGAGAAGACAAAGAGAAACAAGGAAAATTTGATCTCTTATGGTTTGGAATCTTCAATATCACTGAGGCAAAGGGAAATAATACTTTCTTGTTGGAAAACTTGGAGGGTGAAATGCTTGAGCTGCCTATAAATGGGAAATTCCTCAAGCTTTATTTCCAGCACTAATAGGTCCATTTCTCACCCATTGTACATATCGGTGAGCCATGATAAAATATCAATAATACTTTCAGTTCTGTATGCTTATTTTTTTGTTTTTATATACTTGAATAAAATGACTCCATGCCCAATGGATAGAAGGCTTCTAGTCTGCAGGTTCTTAGCACCTTGCTAGCAAGACACTCTCCCCAATTGCAGCCAATTTTATCACTTACAAAAAAATTGTTCAAATGATGCCAAGTTATGTCAAAATAATTCAAAAGAGCAGAGAAGATTATAGTCATCCTCTAAGTTGCAAAAGGACTCAATGCCTATATCAAACCCACTCCATTGGAAATTTATTTCAACCAACTTTCCAATGACATGTGGAAGTCAAGAAATGGACTCCTGGATCAAAATATATGGTCTGTTGAAGTTTCAAGGATTAAAGCCTCAGGAAGGAAAGAATACCCATGATCACATATCAGAGGTCCAAAATATTGGTGATCGCAACATCAGAGGTCCAAAATATCGACGATTGCAACATCGGAGGTCCTGGCATATCGGTGATCGCATATCGGAATTCCTGCATGTTGGAGGTCCAATACATCAAAGTAGGCAGTATTGGAGCTTAGAAGAGATTAGCATGTCGCAATATTGCAACATCGAAACATCGACAATCGAAGAATCAAAACTTTTGAAAGTGTAAACCTTTTAAAAGTTGCGATATTCAAAAAGTTCTGATAGTGTTAAAAACCGTCGGGAATGCTAATAAAGGATTAATAAAGTGTTTCATCGCAATATCAAAGGTGGGTAGGCCCTTTTCTCTCTCCTCTAGCGAGACACATGGGGGCATATGATTGGTTTTGATAAAGATACAATGGCATCTTACGTCAGCATGACATGGCGGTATGGAAGGACACGTGGCAAGAAGTCTTGGCGTTTTGAGAGGGCCTAAGGGGGGAAATCTGGGTGCCACGTGGAGTGATGATGTCATATCAAAGATCGCATATAGAAGGTTGAGGATGTCGGCACTTTATAACAGTTGGCATTTGCAAAAGTTTCGAACCAAGGGCGTAGAGAAGTTAACAAGGAGAGAAGGGCCCCCGACAGGAATATGAAGACTTAGCACCTTAAGGCTAAGCTGTAGGTCACAACCCTCGGTCTTATGACATACATTTTTCAAGGAGAAATGGAAAAGGACCAAGGGCATCATAACTCACTTTTTTCATAATTTCTTTTAAGAATAAAGTTCTGATAAGGCAAAGCTCCGATATAACACTATGGTAATATTATGGGACATATTGGGCTCTGATAGTGTGCCGCAAAGAGTTAAAGGTGTATGGGTCGAAAACTATAAGATTGAATGCGAGAACAAAGGAGTTGGTCTCAGGAGTAATGGTGATTGTCAAAGCTCATTGGGTTAAGGCAGCAAGGACCACGATCCATAGGAAAGAATGTTGGGTCTGCCTTGAAGTGATACAAGACATCTCTTCTAACACACGTCTTTAGTGAGATAAATGGAGGTATGGGACTTAGGAAGCAGTGTGCAGGTCACTTGAGAATTAATTTCTCAGCATGGAGCTCCACGTAGTTAGGCAATGAAAGACTGCCAGGTCGATCTCTGTTTCTTCACTATGACAAGATACAAACAGTTGATTGCTCAAAGCTCCAAAAAGAGGGGAATTCAAGCAGTTAAGGCGAAAATGACAGGTGAACGTGTCGAGTAACAGAGGAGGAACATCATGGAAAAGGCATGGCCTGATCAGAGGCAATCACAGGAATTAGCATGGAGATATCTTGTTATGGTCATCATTCAATTTTCCCATGTTTTTTTATTATTTTCTACTTTGTTGCATTTTAAAGAAGCAATCAAATATGTTGTAATCATTTTGTGTAGCAGAGCCATCACACACCGAGACAGCTAGTCGATTAGACAACTGGAGCTCGGCTAAGATATTTTTTCACTATTGTTCAAATCTCCCCTCTCCTTATAAAAAGAGGCAAGAAACACTTAAATAAGGTTTATAATTTTTGGAAAGAACTCTTGGAAAGGGCCTTTTCTTGTTTTCATGTAGGCAATGTTATGAATCTTTATGTATGCACATTTCTTAGAAGATTAATACGAGATTTCTGGTGGTTCCAACTTATTGGATTGTAGTATGTTCATCTCCCTTTGTGTTTTCATATATGTTAAATATTATTCTCATATTTCATGTCACTTAGCTGCTAGACATATTTCTCATTAGATGTAGATTCATTTAGATCAAGTTATTGATGGAAAATGCATGTATTGATGTGGAAATAAAGTCTTTAAAAATCACTCCATGTATATTAGCATTCCATAAGCATTTCCTTACTCCCATTTCCCTCTAAATCCAGATATGCATAATTCTTAAAGTTTAAGATTTGTATGATGGATTCCTCCTCTACTGTATTCTACCATTACATCTTCCTTAACAACTAATTCATTGCAAGCCCTCAATCTGATTTGGCCACCACTGACCGAGGATTATTTCTTGTGTGTTCCTGCATATATGCTAGTTCATACATTGTATATTTATGAATGGTTCTGAATCAATCCTATTTGAATTATGTGTGAAATACTGTGGTACTATAAGTCCTTAATATAAATTTGAAAACACTAATTAAGATGTCCTAGGAACTGGTCTCCTACCAATCTAGAGGCTGTCTCTATGAGGATTTTATATCTTCTGAAGAACTTGTGTGACAGGAGATGGAAAAAGCTACAACGGTCCCAATCATTCATCAGCCATCTCACTCGAGATTTCACAACACCCCCCACCCAACACCACAACCCCCTCAAGCTAGGATACTAGTACTCATGCCACCCTAGCACCTATCCAAGTGGTCCATTCCATAACTTGATGATTCCATGCGCCACTACACTACATGTATCCCTAATCAAAATCTTGATGTCTTACAACAATCCATGCTCTTGCACAACATGTATTCATGAATAACATGTCTTACAACTTCTTGGGAAAATACACCTTCCTTGGACCAAAACACTTAGGGTGTTCACACACGACTGGTGTTATCACACTGTTGTGGCTATTGTCACATGTTAGCTCCTTCACCAAACTTCAAACTATTGACTCCATCTCTATTTTCGTGTCCATACGACCACTCTCTCGCTACATCTCTAGCTTTGTTGATCCATACCTTGACATGGCCTTTCTCGCTACTCTCAAAACTATTTCACACTTTCCTCCCTACATAGCTATCAGTCACTTTCATCATGGGCTTATCCACCATTCAATTTGTTGATTGATTGGTCTCAACCACCTGCTCCAAATCTTCTCTCCATCGTGACCATGCACGACTTTCTGCACACATACTCTACCAGACCATCCCAACTCAAATCCAACTTTGATATATCTACCTTTGGCTTTGATACCAATTGTTAGGATCACGAAACATTGAGAGAAGTGTTGTTTTTGAAAGACATCATTGTTGGGATCCCACTAGTCCCAAAGGAAAAATTTACTTGGAGTAGTTATGCCTTTAATAGGCTACATTAAAGATAAATACCATGAGCACCCATGGCTTTTCCCATGGTATTTATCTCTAATGTAGCGTATTTAAAGGCGGAAAGACTCTAAGTAAATTGGTTCTTAGGGACCAGTGGGATCCCAACAACTTATCTTGGTGTTTCGTGATCCAAATAATGAATTTTGTAGCAAGGATGGAGGAGAATAAAACCGTTTGAGAAGTTGAAGAATTGTAGAGGTGACTAGAGGAGAAGCCACACAACTGCAACAAGATTGTTGTCAACTCCACTAGAGAGAGTAAGGAATTCGAGAGATAGAAAAGGAAACAATAGCAATAAAAATTCGTAGAGATAGAAAGCAGAGATAAACTCACTAGGGGAGGGGGAAGCCACATTGGTTTTGGATTTAAAGACTCCATAATGATGCCTGTAAACTAAGTATTGGATTTCCTGAAAAAGACAACCATCAGAAAGTCCATAACTAAAACAATTTGAGTGTCTACAACTAAAGGATGCTCGATAAAGTGATAATGCAAGTTGACATGCAAGTTGACGTGATGACCACCTTTAATGAAAATTAACTACTTATCAATTACCCATCCACATTATAATAAATTAATGAGTATAGAGAAAATGATTAATCAATTAACATGTACTTTTCATAGTGGTCAGGATAATAAACCCACATAAAAAAATAAACTATTATATTTTATATAAATAGAGATTGCCAACGCAGTAACTTATCTAAAAATTTCCCCTTTGCCATTCACAATTCCAAACGAAATAATCAAATTAAATAAAAATTAACTTTTAAAAATATTATAAATTTGTACATCTCATAATATTTTTTAACTAAATATATCACAAAGGGATTAAATATCTAAATTGATATAGCATAATACAATTAGGGAGACAAAATGTTAAAACTTAAAAAGGAAGATAGGTCTTCCAACATTTGCAGTAAAATATTGAACTAACCAATCACCCCAAAAGTGTAGAATATTATTATGGCGGGCATTAAAACTGTAGAATCTCATTAGAGTGTACACTGGAGAAAGAACATTCTCATTAACAATTAGTTAATATTTATAAATATATTAACTATTAATTATGATAACTAAGTTCACAACATATATGTTGGTTGTATAAATTAATTATATATTATATAAGTATATGAATAATGAAATATTAAATAATATATATATATATATATATATATATATTCTTCACATTAAAATATTTTTAATGAATAGATTTAACATATAATTGAAGTTTTTGTATTTCGTAGACTGAGGAAGGGTGCAATTAAGGAGTTTGTTTAGTTGTGAATTGTGATTAATGTTTTTTTGAAATGTAATTTATGTTTTTTTTATTGGTGGAGAAAAGTTTGTTTTATTAAGGTGTTTTATAATGTAGTATAGGGAGATATTATTGTAGAATAATATATTAATAAAGTGTTAGATTTAAATGTCTATTATTTTTTTTTTCGATTTATTAAAAAACAAATTGTTAAGCGATAAAAGGTGTTTCTTTAATTTCTAATTATCTTCACATTAATTGTCAATCCAGGGACGATTTTTCTATTTCAAGAGTGTACTCGGTGTGAGGCAGCTATTTACTCAAGAGTAATGTTTTGCAGTATAGTGCTTAAAATGCAAAAGTAAATGAATGCTTGAAATAAAATCTACTTACAATTAAAAGAAACTTAACACTCTGAAACTTAAATCATTCACTCAGAAAGCTACAACAATTATCAGTCAAGGAGATAGTAGCAATAATTCATTCCTTGTTTAACTGATACAAATGAAATCAAACATAAACAAGATCCACAATCTGAGAACCTAAGCAGCGATAACCAATTTCCTCTATAGTTGTTGATCTTACAATCCACACTCAAGTAATAAACTGGAAATGATAAATCAATAATGTTGCTAATAGAAATGGAATAAAAACTTTCACTGCAATAATACTTAAAAGCAAAACCAAATACTTGCAAGAAAGAAATGAACAACAAAACTTATTTAGTAGGAATGAACAACAAAGCTATTTCAATAGAAATGAACCGCAATATGTAGTAAACATCAAAGTCTGAATATGAACAACGCATCATTATATTTGAAATGAAAAACATAACAATATAAGTTGAAAAGGATAATAATCTCTGTTATGATGGAAAGGAACGACCACGCGATTCAATCACAGCTATGCAATAAAACAATTTCATAAAATATTAGAACAACACGCTGTAAAAACATGAAACTGTAAAGTAATGCGATTCAAAGAAATAAGAATTAAATCAAACCATCACATGACTGGAACTGTAAAGTAATGGTACAAATAGCCAGTGGATCCACCAGAGTCGGGCCCTTAGCCTCCAGGGACACACTGCTGTGATTACTTCAAGAGATGCAAGGGACTGCAACTGTTTTTATATATTAATCATTGCATAAACATTATAGTAGTTTCGTTCTCTGCTTCAGTAATGAGAGTCAACAATAACAGTTACAATTTCTCAATAGTAATTATATTGTTCCTCTTATCCTACCCTATCTATCTCTAATCTAACAATCCATCTAATTCTCTTTCTAATCATCCATCATGAATCATGAATCCTTAATTTTGAATCCCCTTCTCTAATCTCCGTTTTCATTTAAATACAGAGAGAGCAGAGAGCAGTTACAACCATGATGATTACAAAATGATTCTCATTACAAAATTGGATTGCTCACAACAAATTGATAAACAAGATCATATCTGAAATATCTCTCCATCAATCATTCAACAAGAACAGGTCGAATTTGGCATTGTAATTGGGATAATTTGGAAAATGGCCACACAACGAATCTGAGAAAAACGTCTTCAGAGAACCTTATGTTTCTCTTAATACGGACCGAATTTGGGAAAACAGCTTACTATAAAACTAATTTTTTTGTTCTGGACAAAACCCATGTTTCAGATTTTCCAGATTTGTCTCCATTTTCCCAAAACGTTCAATACAAAATTGTCACTTCTTATTCCAGCGAATTTCTGAGTTGGCACATTTAATGATCAAATCTTCAATCTGGAAAATATCTTGGAGGCTAAAAATGGTGAGTAATGTTACAACCAATTTATTAATAAACCATCATTGATAAAATCATGCATAATCATCAATTTATTAAAAATAAAGGAGAATAAATAATATTTTTTCATAAGAGCATAAATCATTATGAGATGGAATTATATGATAAACTATGATAAATGACATGATAAAGAAGAGTAGAAATGGGTGGAATAGGCATTCAAAAGTGATAATAATAATGACATATTAATGGCCAAACACAAATATTATGGAAAATGTTGTATTGAATTATTAAATAACAGATAAAAAATAAAAAAGATGTTTAATTCATTTTATTATAGTGAAATTATAATTTATAATTATATAAATAAAATTATAATTTCACTATAACAAAAGAATTAAGCATATATATATATATATATATATATCCACAATCATGATTAATTCATATACTATATTTAAGTAACATTGAATTTATATTGCATATCAAGTTTTTTAGATTGTCATAGTTTGTTAATTTAGAAAGTAGACCAATGGTAGAATACGAGGTTTGAGTATAGGTCCGCCAAAACTATCAAAATATTAATAAGAGGTCTACCAAAACAAAATTAGAGTTTGGGTTAATTCACCCTATAGACTAACTTAACAAGAAACACCAAAGCTCGTAGGCTGAGACAAGACGACATAACTAGCTAACATCAACATTAAAAACTATGCAAGTAAACAATTATGAATAATCATATCCCCTATGTTAGAGGAGTAGGATTAAATGACATCAGAGGTTCACGATCATGTAGAAGCATTCACTTAATCCACTAAAAGTGTTGGTCCATAATTTTGTAGAGTAAATGTTGCTCTTCCATCCTAAGGAGGAGCTCAACTCAATTGGAATTTGTTTCGTACAAGACTTTCCCCAACATTTCTTTGAGCCTCTAGTACAACTCCATAATGATAAGATATTGGTTACACCTTCCTTTTTTAGTGCCCAAGTCAGGTATCCATTTAGTAATGGCCTCAAGAACTTCAGAATCTGAATAATCCACTCACTTTTCCACCACCTCATCTTTGATATCCTTAATCTATTGTTGCATGGCTAATGGAGTGTGGATCCCTATAGCGCTCTACAACTACATGTGCCCAAGCTCAAGCTTGTGCATTATCAAGGCTATCACAACCTCCTGCACCTCTACAAGATCTAGCTGTTTGGCGTGGCATATTCGCTGGGAGGAGAAATTCACCGTGTGGAAACAGAGTTTAGTGAAGGGATCAAACAAAGAGTGACAAGGGAGATAATCATGAAATAGAACATGTAGATTAGTAGAACACCTCTAAAAATAGAGGGGGGAAAGATCCAAAATTGAAGTAACCCATATCGTGAGAAAGCTTCGAAGATCCTCACCATCTCTAAAGAAAAGAATAGTTTGAGTAAGGTAGGCTTGCAAGTAGGACCACGACCATAGGAAATGAAGAAAGAGGAAGGAAGGTGCCAGGATGGGAGGGCCTGGTCCTTCCAGTAACTTGGAAATGGCACTAGAAGAAAAATTTCTCTTCAAGCCAACATAGTTCCATTTCCATCCTCGGTTGAATATCCATTGTGAAACATTCCCTTATTATGCAAATACAGCTCATTTTGGAAATCACAATGAATTGAATGAGTCTTGGCATTTGAGTGGAGATTGTTAATTCACAATCAAAGCAAGGGGGTCCATCGTAGAGCAAGCCTCCCAACTTGTTGTTTGTGAATGCCATCAGATGGTGCATGTGCACTCTGCCTACTATCCTAAGAAAAGTGAGCATGAAGGGGGCGTATGGTGGTCGTTGGCCTTCCCTCCTCATCACCACCTTTGCCTTGTCATTTCTCAATAGTTGTATTAACATTTAATATAGGAATTAACAACCCCATCAGGTAAAATTGAATATTTAGTTAATGGTTTAATGTAAGAATAAACACTTAATACTTACAATAAATTATATATATATATATATAGATAGATAACATTAAAAATAAAATAAAATTATAAAC